>MNPL01006202.1:6762-18916 GCA_002081605.1 Tropilaelaps mercedesae | reverse complement strand
TTAAACAAGTTCTTTTCATGGCTGGTCTTACAATTTTTAACCGAGGGTGTCTCCTGTGGCGGTTTCACTTTCTTTTCTCTCTCTTTCAGCAATTATTAGATGTTGTGACACAGCTACAATACTCATATATAACGTTTCTTATGGTTACATTAGAACTTTTCGGTATATGCTGAGATTTAAATAAGGAGTGATGCATGCAGCTGGTCCAGCAGGTTGATACCCTCTGAAACAACCTGGCTAGTCCAGACATGTCGGGCTTGGTGACTTGGTGCACTCGTGTACACCTTGCGACTGGAGAAGGCGTATAGATGATGCACGGGTTTGATCCCTGCCATTGCAAATTTACATCTATCGGGTCCGCTCTTCGAAGTAATGCAACAAGCGGTATCGTGCACGTTAAAAAAGACGTGGCTGATGGTCAGCCCTAAAAATATTTTACTCCAAACATTATATAAATGATACTTTGTTGTTTTAAGCGAAAAAGCCACATTACCTCGTAAAGCATTATCTCGGAAAATTGTGGCCCAGAGTTTCTGTTAAAACAAATTTATTGTCATAGCGCAGTTTTTGGGCTATTAGTCTCAGGTGTTTTATTCTCAGGTGTTATATTATTATTTATTATTATTTAAGTGGTGGTTGCGAATTACCATTGCCAGGTTTAATCAGCACAAAATAAGCGTACTCAACAGAAAACAACACTGGCATCGTCGACAATAAGCTGCTGTGTTTCTGCTTAATCATTTAAGTCCACTTTCCATTTTCTATTAATCATTAATACGAAATGAGTTACTTAGCACAACGCTTTTTTTATATTGCTACCGTGGGATCGGGTAGCGTTAGTCTTATGATGAATCTATTCACTGATTCACAAACGTAATTATTGGCTATTTGCCAGCTAGCACCTAATTAGGTTTTACATTACACTTTCTATTCAGCTATCAATCATTAGTGGACCTTAGTCTTATCAGGGAAATAACATTCGAAATCAATATTCGAATAATATTATAATTCAGTGTCACAGAATAAGTGGCATTGGTTAAATCTGGCGAGCATTAGTGCAATCAGAGGATTAACAAAAATAAGGAAAATCTGAAAAACATGGAGTACTGCCTACAAACGCAAATAATCGAATTCTGTAATTTGTGGCCTATAAGCCAACTACACAAACTTGAGCAACAATAAGAGATGATAACAATTGTCGACAAATTTAAAGTTCTGTACTTTCCTATATATATATATATATATATATATATATATACGAATGTACCCGTTTTGCATAAATAATCGATCACGTTTTTTATACACCGTGAGTGTTCCTTCCGGCTTTTCATATGTGGCGCGTGAACATCTAATTAAAGCCGCAATAAGGCTAAAGAGAATGAAGTTAACAGAAAGCACTCAGTACGTTAATCGCTTGTTGCTCGCCAGTTTATATTGTCGTGTAGTTCTTTCGCTGTCTTTATAATGTCGCATTGTTCAAAAGGTAACAATTACACCTTCAAAAATTAATTGCTGTCTGTTTGACAGTTTTTTCACTTGCCCAGACGTTTATTGAAGAAGAAGCAGTTGCTATGGTGCCACGCATGTGCGTTTATTTTTTTTGAGTCGTAATGCTGCCCTTCAACGACTATCACGTTTGTCCTGATTTTGTTTTGGTCCCTTCTCACACGCTCTCGTTGCTTTATCTCGACGAAACGAAGCTCGTTGCCCTTTTATCAATTTTTATATACGCGGGGCACATGATAGAAACTTTGAGCTGAAAATAACACTATGTATCGAAACGTTTTCGATGAGGCATACTTGGCACAATAGATGATACAGGAGGATGCAAAACGATGGATTTGTCGGTAGCTGTCGGCATCTTCTTTTCAATTTGGAGTCCTTTAAGAACACTCAGCTTGCGTAATGCTGATTATGATTGCACTCACAGTTGAAGAGATGATGACCAATGAAATCACACCTCTACGCCATTTACCTTCGCGGAAAATAGCCAAATAATGCTTCTTTATGTTTTATATATGACGTCATCATTGATGGACCTGAACAGATGCTCCGCAGATGATACGTTATCAGAGCGAGTAGTTAACAACGACTGAGAGCAGCAATGGTAGAAGTTGTAATAGTTACACTGTTATCATTGTTGTAATAGTTGTAATAGTTACGCTGTTATCATTCTTCTAGTAGCACAAAATGCGCTTGGCTCTTATAACTTCTCTGAAATAGTTGCTTCAGGGCGATGGATTATGGTAAAAGTACCATAGCAAGTATAATGTGAAATATAGCGAAAGAGACAGTCTGCCAAAATAAACAGTGGGGATATTACTTCAAATGGACATCACAGGTGTTTTTCTTTGTACGGTTGTACGTAGAAAACACGGCTCGGGTTGTATTAAACGTATGCGCTTTGTTGAGATTTGCTTACTTTTAAATTAATACTCCGGGAGATTCTGAACGGATTGTAGAGATCTTAAACGGGACAATAATTCAGTCTCGTAACTGGCAAAAAACAGTAAATCCATTCTGAGAGATCAAACGAAATAGCACCTTTTTTCGAAAATAAATACGGTTAGTGGCTCTTACTTTGGTTCGTTTTATCTGTCAATGCGCTTACAATATCCATCATTCAATAATTCATATTCTGGCCAGAATGATCCATCAGAGTTTCCGACAACAAAGTGAATTCAGTTCACACTAATCTGGTAGCACAGGAACAACATGTAGAGAACAAAGAGCTCCGTATTATTGACTGTTTCGCTACCGTTTCCAAGATGCACTCTAGGTAAATTGTACAATTGACCGTCGAACGAGCACATTAATATAGGGTTCATTTCGACTCCTTTTATGTGCAATCGAGCATCTCACTTCGGGATTCTCTTGTGACAGCCGCTATATAGATATCCCTTTCATAGTTCCGGATAGACAATCTTTTTAGGAATTTATTTTTCTATTCTCCATACAGACGCATGGTTATCGTCTAGGTTATCTGGCCGCGGCCAAATATCTCACCTCCTCATTGATGCCTCATTCCTCCATGGAAGAATACCTATTTATTATTCGTTACTATTACTATTGTCTTTAAAATAGCTGGCGGACCCTACTAAAAATTGGAGTGATATAGAAGCGGGTACAGAACACATTTAAGCAAAATAAAATGTTGGCTGTCTGTCTGCCCGACTAACATCTGGGGACTTCGACTCGGAACCGCTTGGAATGGATGAGCTGGATGCATTTCCAAGGGCGAGGGAAACCTGCGTAGGCTAAAACCACCATGGCATCTGAGCAATGACGTTATCATGTGACGTACACAGCGGGGTAGAAACAGGAAGAAACTAACTATTGGCAACAGCGACATTCACGTGGCAAAGGTTGTGTGATAGCAGTTCTCCCATTCCAAGACCTCGTTTGATTTAACTGCTGATTGATAATCACTAACCTCTTTCCCTCGGCTTCAAACATGACTATCACAGCGGCTGCTCAAACCAAATGTGATTGCCTTGCTAACAAATATTAGCGGGAAAGGAATACGTAAGGATTCGCCGAAACCCCCGTTTTCTGGCAGATTTTCAAAAGCGACTTAGGTGCCTTTTTAGAGTTTAGCTGTAAAGGCGGCAAAATAAAACAAGTACAATATAAAATTAGAGAGAAAGATGAAACAGAGAAGAGAGGACATATTTGCAAGTGTACGTTGCAAACGTAAACTGTTCCTGTTCTTGGAGCAGAGTGCCTGCACTGGGGAATTCGGCGTTATTTTGCGCAAGCGTCATCGCCAAATGGGAGAGGGTCGATGCAAGTTTCCGGAAACTTCCTTTAGAGAGGAGGGCGGTGAAGGCGAGAGCGTGGAATCTGTTGGCTCGAGTACGTTGTGCTTGCCGTAGAGCCGGCACTCTATGCTGCGGGTGAGAGAGACCGTGTGATGCGGTACACGAATCCGACAAATCATAACAACTCTGTGTCTCGCTGACTCACTTGCTACTAAGCCTATCTGAGTACAGAAGCAGCTATACAGGGACCAATATTGACTAGGGAGTTTGGATAGAGTAGTCGTTACGCCTGCTTGTATAATATTTGGCTGTGGCTGTTCTGCAGCTAGTTGTTTTGTTAGCGTCGAAGTTCCAATTAACCCTTTCCGTAGCCAGATAGAACTTGTGTGTCTCATGTTGCCGGTTTTTTTACAGATGTGCTTCCTCAGAATAAATAGCATAGTATATCAATTGTCTATGACACGCTACCCTAAAACGGTCTACTGTACCAATTTGGGGTCATAGAGCAGCAGATAAGAGACGATTATTAACTGTATTCCAAAAGTTGGCGAGAGCTGGAAATCGTGTAAAAATCGTTGATGTATTAATCAAATTCATCTAGATTGAGACGCTATAGCGGATATATTGGCTCTGCATCGAAAGTGAGTGGATAGCGGCGTGGCTGTCGAAGTCAGAGAGGGATGTTCTCTTCTTTCGCGGAACAACAATTGCTAGCAGTGTGACCTCGCCCAGAGGGTCCATGATAGCTTAAAAGGCGCGTTTCATAGTTGCGAAAATATTTTTCTTGTTGTTCCTTTGTCGTTAGTTGTGTTATTACTAAAGGGATGTTTTTAATTTGAAGTTGCACTTATCAATGTTATACTTTGGAACCTTATGGTTGAACGTCAAGCTTTTGGTTATGCGGCGACGCTGATGCAAAAACTTATTTATGAAAAATAAATGCTTAGGCAGATACGCAACCCGTATCTGTAGAGACCTTTAGCAGTTAACCACACTAACCATGTCATTATTATTCTGTCTAGTCAAGTCTAGAGATCTTCAAGACCAGGCACGCCGGCGAAATGCCAAACTTAGCCCTCACTCTCCGTTATGGGCTCCTCTCCTCGCTTCATATCTATGACGTGACCCTCGTTCTTGCAGCCAATAAGGAAAGGAAACCCGATATGGAGCAGAATTTACAAGCTCCAAAGCATTGGGATGTATTCTGTGACGTTGTGATCGTATATTGGTTCGCCATTCAGACACTTTTTAGACCTTTTCAGACATCAAGAAATTTTTTAGGGCTATCCAGGCACTATCTGGTTACACTGAGGCATATCCTGATGGGGATGGATAAGTGCGTATTTGTGCCCATACGGTGATCAACAAAATCTCATAGAGCTTTTGGCAAAAAGGAAAATGGCGCTCCAGCGAAGCGTGAAATGCGAAACAGATATCTAAACGAGACATGATTAGTTATAGAAGTCAAAAAAGCTCAGGCTAGCTAGTCAGGTCTAGCTAGTTGGAAACGAAGTGTGGGACTCTGGTTAACGCACGAATATGCTGAAGACGACGGTGCTGATGTGGATATTATAACTCTTACGTAAAAAAACTATTGGTTGGATAAAAGCATCCATGTACATGAATAGCTAGACAGACAGAGGAGAATGGAGCTGTATTGGAGTTGGAGGAATTCTGTAACTTTTTCGGAGGCTTTTTCTGAAATTGTTATCGTCCGATCTTAGTCGCATGCATCCTATGCAGAAGACGACAACGCTGAGCAGTGGAGCAATGTGTTTCAAGGCCATAATTGGCTTGTCACTGAGTTTTCGCAACCTAAGTCAACATAAAAATTACACGGGTGGTTTTCCAGTTTATATTCGATTATACTTGTTGTTTAATATTTGTTTTTACTAACTGAATTCTGTATAACTGAATAACCTTATTAATGATTTCGAAATATTTTTGGCAGTCGTTTAACACGCATGCAACAGGTGACAATCGGTTCGGCCGAAGGGGAACTGCGTCTGCTGTGCCATATTTACACACGCGATTTCATTATTTGTCTAGCCCATGAATATGTTCCTGTATTTACAATAATAATGTGCTGTTGATTTTATCTATTTGTGTAGGTCGTGTCGGAGGCGGCCGAGGTGGGGGTGGTAGTCAGTATGGTTCCTCCGATGATGAATCTGTCGACACCTGTTCCATCTTCTCGGGTGACTCCCAGTGTCCCTCACCACACCATACACGCGGATCGCAACAGAACACCGGTGAGTCTCGAATGAGTGAATTAGTCGTGAAAAAACAAGAAATTATAATCGAGATCATCATGACTATAGGGACAACTACGGCCGCTGCGTGTAATTTCTTTTTTTCTACTCGCAGTACGCATATGGATTACATGTTGTCGGGTTCATTTATAGTTGTTTGAGTGAGATGTTTGTCATGTTTAGTCTGTGTAGGAGTACATATACTTCGAAAATCTGGGGGACAGGAGTAAAAGTAAAAATAGCATGTGCATATTTATAGTATTTTTATTTTAATTATGATAATTGTATTTATAATACAACTTAGACGTTTTGGTAGCACATTTTCGAAGTTTCAAATTAACATAATCTTATTGCTCTGTGAATTTTTCGATTAAATAAAGTCATATATAAGTAAAAGCTACCACGTGTGTAAAGATCTTGAAACTCATTGCTTCTTTCACTACACAGATGGCGTCACCACTAGCTTTTTTTTTTTATTTCAACTCAGTTCTAACAAATGGTTTCAGATGGCCTATATCGCTTCTGACCAACGGAAGGTCTTTCTCTTATTTTGGTTATTGATCTGTCGTAGATGAGGATGGAAGCTATTCAGGTCCAGACGAAGTTGACACCTATGAGGACAAGCTTAAAGAGGCTATTGATGGCGCTTTAGCAAAGAGTGGTCAACGAAGGACACAGTGCCTGCAGGCACTGAGTAAAGCTTTCGGCGACCGTTACTGTCCAGAATTTCTTGCAAATCGACCGACTACAATGGCCGACGTAGTTGAAAAGTGTCTGAAGAAAGGAAAGGCTGACGAGCAAGCGGCTGCCGCCACTTTGGCAGCCATTCTTGTGCTACAATATGGGCCCGAGCCTGAAGGCTCAGAGATCTACGAATCGCTAAGTAAGATTTTTGGTACAATGCTGGCTGACGCCGCAACAGCAGTGACGGTGCGTGAGAAAATCGCCGTCGCACTTGCGGTTGCCGCCTATATTGCAGAGACTGATCCTTACCACACGCAGGAGATCATGGAACAACTTCGAGCGGTTTTTGCTGGATCCTTTCTCAAGGGCGACGGTTCGACACCATCGATCAGTCCCGGACTTTCGTCGCTCCATCAGACCGCACTATTATCGTGGGCCTTACTGTTGACGGGTATTCCAGACGATCTCGCCTACCAGAACATCAACAGGTAATGAAATGAAAACTGAATTTAATAATAATTGTACACCACATTGCTCATCTTCTTGTCGGAATTAATTAGTTTTGACGGAAACTATCTAAGTTAACTCTTAGGTTATCTAGTTCTAGAATTGAATTTTTGTCTCATTTAAAAGACAATACCCTCTTTATTATGAATGTAGCGGATTATGAGTGAAACCGCTAAAGGACTAACAACGTGTTTCAAAAACGCCGCATTACTATTCTGTCACAGGCGTACTAACATTTATATTTTTTATTTTGTTGATTTCGGCGATTACACAGATACGCTACATTGATATGCGGCCTTCTGCAAAACGCCGATGTCGAAATGCGTGTGGCTGCAGGTGAAGCACTGGCGACTATGTTTGAGATTGCTCGAGCATGTAACTCAGAGTTCGAGGGCTCGGACGCCGACCTTGATCTCGACGATTTATGCACCTCGTTGCACCAGCTCGCAACGGACTCGCAAAAATTCCGTGCAAAGAAAGACCGAAAAATGCAGAAATCCTCATTTCGAGACATCGAGCGAGCGGTCCGCGAGGGTGATGGCCCTGAGTTGAACGTGCAGTTCGGAGTTGAGATCCTTCGCATTCGCACGTGGGAGGATAAACGCACGTACGATGCACTCTGTGCTTTGCTCGGCTCTGGTATGAACCACCATCTACAGAACAATCCCCACGTTCGGACTCTATTTGGCCTGGGCGCACCACTAGTCTCAAGCACTGGTAGTATGGCACCGTTACCGAGGGTTACCAAATCTGAACGGCATCGTGGCAATGTTGTAGCCGACCGGAACCGAACAAAACGAATGGCAAAGTGCCGAGACAAGAGGTTGGATATTGTTTAACGCTTTGTCACGTTCATCTCTATAACAGGAGAGATCAAGTGAATGTTTTGGTATTATTATTATTAATTAGTACAAGTCGTTTGATTTATGTTTACTTTGTTTTACTATTATCATAAATAATATGGATATTTTATTATGGGTAGTACAGAAACATGAAGTTAACCAGTCATGTCTGTAATGACACCTGGTGTAACGATTTATCAGGGAGACCCAATTTTCATAGGTAGGTTAAAAAGTGAACGCATTAAGATACAAATTGTGATCAAATTATGTGTAAAATAATAGGAACACATATTAATACTAATGATAATTGCAGTAGTAAAATATGTTATAGGAAAAAGGCTCTCAACGAAAGAAGTTTTATCGCATGTTAAGCAAGCCTTGACTTGCGACACCCAAAAGGTTCCATATATATACATAATATTTGCCAGAAGCCACAAACAGCACATATTATCACCTTTTCGTTGTTGAGTTGTCGGGTTTCTCTTGATTCGACAATAACGTTTTGTTCGATATTGAGAAATGTTCAGTTTTTGCGACACAGGCTACGAAAGTTACGGTAGAGTTCACTGAACGATTGCCGTCCTTTTGGATCCAAGTATTTTGTAATCGGTTTGTTAGCATTCTTTGAACATATTGTAACTTTTTTCTTTTGTGGGCATCGCTCACTACGCTGCTCTGCAGTGTTCACATTATTTCTCTGGCAAATTTTCTTAACTGTACTGAATGCCATTTTAGAGATATTAAGCCGAACACTGGTTTGCCGCTCGGCACTTCTATGACTGGCCACGATTATGTGATAAATTAGAAGCATTTCCGTTTAACCGGAATCGAAAATGAGACAGATGAAAATCAACCAAAAATGCAACAAAAAAATCAGCATCTTTGACAAATCAATGATTTATTATTGCTTTATGTATGATTAACTAACAGGATTGTCGACGTCTAAGCGAAATGTAAATCGACTTCTCCCTCTTCTTTTTCTTCTGCGTTTCGACAAAAGTGAACCCAGCAACGGGAGCATAGCAGATGGGTTAAACACTAAAGAGGCCGTACAAGAACTGTGGGTCAACATATAGTCAATATATACGTGACAGCTGATGTAAATTAAAATATACATAACATTATATCTCTAAAATACTCACTGCGTGTTCTCTCTTATAGGTATTAGAATAGTGTATCAATATTTACATTTTTTTGTAATGTATATTTATAAGCATGTGTGAATAAAATCACATGAATTGCTTTAAGGTACTTGTATTCCATTCTATCCTGTACACTATTGTTGCATAATTTGTGCGCCCTTGACTATGTATGGGCGATTCTTTTTTTACAAAAGGTGAATTATTTAGCAACCGCGTCGCCTGGCGTACCACATGGCCCCTCCCTTCGTCATTTTCAGTTATTTTTTTTCTCTTGATTTTAAAGGTGAGATCCCACATGCTGTCAGACACAAGCTTTATGCTGACGATCTCAAGATGTATGGCTTATGATACTGTCCAATTACATAGTAACACATACATAGCAAAGTATTTTTGCTACTATCTCAACTTCATCTGTGTGGTACACTTGTGGGGATGCTTACATTTTAAGTTCTAATCAGAATGCATGTAAACTGATTTAATAGCTTTATAGTAAAAACGATTCGTTTAGCGGTTTTAGATCAAGGAATCGGATGGATCTGCGGCACCTCCTCTACACCTATCGCTTGTTCCACATTTTAGCTCTTGTGAATCTCTGAAACTGGCTAATTAATGGGTTTTCATCTTCACATTAACGTTTCTTCTATATATAGTCAATAACTGACACATTGTTGGCGTCTGGAAATTTGCAGGCAAGGAACACAGTGCGACTTCTTCGTTTTGGTGGTTAGTCTCTCTTAAACGATCTGCCAGCCATGTAGATAAACCAGATACGCAAAAAATAGGCAAACGATTGTAATAATGTATTCAATTTATTTATCGTGTTCATTATTTTTCATGATCAGCGTCGTCATAATTAACACTCCTTTCTACTTTTCTATAGTGTCTTTCTGTATTTCTAATAGTTCTTACGACTATTGTTTTGATTTGCACTCCTCGTATTCCCACGCATCCAAACATGCACATATATGTAGCCGTCCTATAAAGGTTTTCATTTACGTACCAGTCTACATATGCAAAATCATTTACTAAATGAAATTCATATAAAACTTACTTGGTTAATCTACCTTTGCGTACAGCTCCAGTTTCTACAGAGAAATTTTTGCTCGAGTTCATCATAGTCTGTTACATTGCTCTAACTGTTCTATTAAAATCTCGGTACAATGAACTGAACAGGAGTCAATGATTTTAGGTGTTTTAAGTAAACGAGTCTACTCTTTCCCCCAAAGCAAATGTCATAGACAGGCGAAAGAAAAAATAGTGCCAGATTAATAGGCTGCCCCGTTGAATTTTGAAATGTCTTTCGTAAAGTGTATGTTTATCGTTCGCTGTTCCGGCCACTTTTCCTATAATAAAGTACCGCCGGCTGCTGTGAACCAATTCATTACACCAATGTCATTGCGAATCTAACCCGGTAATTGGCCAATAGAAATGGCCCTAAGTTAAGTTTCAATCTCTTTCAGGCCATTTCCGTCTGGCATTAATACAAATTCTACTGACCTTTCATCGGATCTCTCATTTCTTTTCCTCCCATTCCCACTTAAAGAAGGTTAATAGCAATATCCGAACCAGCAATAGCCCACTACGTCATAAAGGCGGTTTTCCCAGTGGGTGATGTGAAATTTCATAATGTATTGTTGAACCGCAAACGCTATCATTGTTATGCTTAGTACGCTTAAAGAAATACAATAAGGTAATAACATAGTAGAAGTAGTACGATAACCAAGTACAGTTCGTGGATATTTCTATTTATTTTTGTCCAGTTAAAAATTAACTTCTTTATATTAAATTTATATTCTGCCTGGTTCAGCCGTTAACTTATCAAGATTTATAGTACTTTCTTGTAATAATATGATATTTGACGTCGCTCTGGTATATACCTTAATCTCGTTTTAAAGTCGTTGCAAAATAAATTGATACGTCAAATTGTAAGTTAAATATATGTTCTTGGTTCCGGAACTACTAAAGCCTAGTCATCCATTCCTACGTCGTCGAACCGTGTACACACTTTTTCAACGTTAGTTTCTACTGCGACAGAAGAGCCGAAACCATTTTTAGGCGACAGAGTATCAAAATCCTTTAAAGCCAAATGAAAATCTTAGCAAGTCCAATTTACTATATTGATCAATTGAGCATAGGGGAAAAACGGTAACTAATTAACACGTATAATGTGGAGTTGCCGGTACGTCTCATATGGTGTGACAACTTTTGTTTATCTAGATCCCTTCTAGTAAAATTGAATTTAAAAGAAAAAAGAACGCACGGATTATATACTTGGCTTGTGTATCTTGGATGTACATCTGGCTGATATTGCCACTAACGCACAACCTGCTGTTAAGCATAACGGTTCGCTAACGAAGGATACCCATGCAACAGATGGTTGCGTTTAATAATTCGATAGACTAGGATCTAATTATTTTCCATTAGAAAGAGAAGCACGTCAGCTTCTATACAACAATTCCTTACTGAATGCAGATGCTTCTAACTCGTGAGTAGAATTTTGAACTGACTTTTTTGGAGCCAACATATTACTGTGGCCCTTTTTCTGACTTGAACAGCAGCAACTGGTTGACCATATACGACTAACCAGTTGCCATATACTTTGTCGTTGTCGTATAAAATTGCCGTATATTTTGCTGTCGGGTTCGTGTGTCTAAAAATTAAAAGGAGAGCAATATAACTATAGCCAGAGAGAGCAAAAGAAGAAGTACATTTACAAGACACGGTATCTTCACACATGTCAGCGACAATACTGATGACACATTCATAGCATTTTAATTATAAGCTTTTTTCAAGCTTCGTATCACCCGTTACTTCTCTATTCAACTTTTCTGATTGTTGCGTTTCTTTTCATTCATATAATATATCTAAAGTTCATTTTACTTTAGCAAACATGAACAGTTTCGCAAGTCATACTTACAACAACATTTCTCTCTCCATTTCCACTGTCAACATCTGCTTGTACTAGG
>MNPL01006201.1:0-12232 GCA_002081605.1 Tropilaelaps mercedesae | reverse complement strand
CTTTTGTAGCAGTAAAATACGAACGCCTACCGGCGGCATAGTCCTGGGCAAGCAAGCACATCCAGAGACTGCCTGACGAACACTACGTGCATGATTAAATATGAATGCACGACGATGCACAACGACCATCCTCGACTGCACAATGGTAACAATAGTAACCAATACACGAACTCGTTGGTTAAGCCGATCCGTGAACAAGGGAAGCCGTCCGAAACACTTTCTGCCGCTCTGTTTGCAGACAGGGAGGGCACGCTTCGACAACAATGTATTATATAGATGTATACGATAACTCACATCGCACAGGCGAGTTTCTTCATCGCCAGTCGACGTATAACGCTCATCCGAAACACGGTGATCCACCATCCCTTTGCCTGCCTCTGATGCGATTATAAGCAATATGGTTTCGATACGAGGAGATGACTGTGTCACGATGGCTCCAATGGCGACCGCCGTCACCGAGACTTGCCCGATTGTCACCACTCGAGTGAGAACCGATCAAAAGATAAAACTAAACCATATCTCAACCCACCCCACCCCTCTCTCTTTCACCCCATTCCCCATGTACCCCTGCTGTTTATCTTTACTGCAGTAAATGGTACGGCTGAACGAAACGCCCGATCAAGGTGCAAAACGCCGCACGAAGTATAGAACTAACAGCAAAATAGGCGTCGAAGAAGGTCCAGAAGGCCGTCAGATATTTGGCGCTTGTCTGCTGTGTGCTACGATTGTCGCAGGGACCAATAGTAGCTCCACCGAACGCTGCGCGATCGCAGCTGTTGATGTTATTGACGATGTTTCGGCGACGGAATTGGCCAACGAGTCACTGGTCAGCTCCATACGTGCCTGTTAACATTGTAGCATTTCGGCCTATTTGTTGCATGAACCCACATACCTGAAATACTAGAAGCAACGCCTACCATCACGGTGGTGCCGTGTGCAGTAGTAGATTCAGCATTACGGATGAAACGTTGTGACGCAGATATTGCTGAGCTCCACAATAGCCCTATGGGGGAATAGTTAGGACGCCGTCACAATAAATAGCACGTGCGATATGACATTATTGACATTATTACTAAATATTGTCTAATTAAATATATTTAGGGTTATATTGTTCTAATTTATGGCGATATTGCTAACTTATTAGATATCCTTGCTGCGGTGGTTGTTGTTTCAGCTTTCAGTTGTTTTCGATCGGTTTCTGCTCACAAATAATAAAACAAAACACTAGCCGTGGATAATAAAGTCGCTTCGAAATTTAATAGAATACTCATTATACAAATATATTTACATATAATCTGAATGTAATAGTACGCTGGATGCTAAGGCCTTCGGATATACTAAAAAGCTTGTGAAGCCTTTTATAAAGTGGAATTTGCTCTCTGGCAACGAGATAAACCGTAAATTGAATGCATGGTATCATTTTGCGTCACCTGCAATGGAGAGGTTATGGGTTTGTATCCAGAAGGCCAAGTAGCAGTGGCATAGGTTGCTGTTTTAGACGAATATGAACGAAATAAATGCATCCCTTCAACCAAATACCCCTTAAACCCGCACCAATATCGAGCAGTGGGCAGCTATATGTTTTTGAGTACATTATTCCTACGTACATACTTCCAGGGCAAATACCATTCTGGACTAGAACACATTATGCAACAGCTGCAAAACTTCCCAATTAAAGAATCCGTTTGGCATTGTAAAACAGAGATGTCCACATCTCACAATAATGAATGAAGCGATCGCTTGCTAACTTGATCGTTTGACAGTCATTACTGTCAGGCGACGAAGTCAATGCTTACCCTCACATTGCTGAAGACAGACCTGCTTCAGCACAAAAATCAAGAAAAATATGCTCTTTACGTGAACGAAAGTATAGCGGCTGTTGCAAAGGGATCATACATCAAAAGAAAGAAAATGGCTAGACCTACTCTTACACACAAGCGTAAAACTACACTCTTTCGTACAGTTACTAAATGACGAATTACATCACACTTTGATATATAAGAAGTTGTTACCTCAACGCGTTATAGAAACCGTCATAGCGACATGTCATGCAGTTTGTTTACAGGTGAAAATAAACAGCTAATTTCGCATTTCTACAATGCGATCTTATAACGATCTTATGTTAATAAAAAGACATGCTGGTCTGTTTCGGAATTATTATGTGCACATAAAGCGCTCATTCACAAATGCCAGGTTCATTTTTACATAATGGTAGCAAATATATGCGGCTCGGTTTTTACCGACATTTTTCGTTGCACCTAGCTATGACATACAACGTTGTAGAGCCGTGGTATGTACTCAATTTTATGCTATGTTGCAAGAATATGGTTCGATGTGGTTGATGGTCAGCAAACTAATTGTTTCATTATCAGGCGGTATTCTAGTCCCAAGCCGTCATGACCGTCAGTGGTCATTGGCCGGTGCACAAGAAGCGCATAGAAAGCTTACCGATTAGTATAACGAGCTTTTATACAAACAGGCAGATTACCGGTCTCTGATTCTACCGACGAACGGAAGCAGGTTGTATATATATTTGTAATGATAACGTTTGTAAGAATGACTGAATATTGATTATGCATTTCGTCTGGTAGCGGCGAAAATATTCGTCTCCTTGATGAAGTTCGATAACAGATTTTTGAGTGACATATCGATCATGAGACGAACTGCGTCGTATGAAAAGAAAAGCGTGAAACGGTTTTCTTTTGTCTATGTAATGTTATATCTGGAGACACTGCACAGAAGACTAATACAGAAGACTTACCTCGCCAATCTGCTTGTTTGGAGTAGTGTTATGAGCGCAGTATAACACGAGTATGCAAGTATTATTATGGGGTTTTGAGCATTGTACTAATCTTACGACAACAAGATGATTTCGATATAATTTAATGTCAATCATATTTCATCAATTAGTGGGATCATT
The DNA here is from genome assembly GCA_002081605.1 of Tropilaelaps mercedesae. NCBI lineage: Eukaryota > Metazoa > Arthropoda > Arachnida > Mesostigmata > Laelapidae > Tropilaelaps > Tropilaelaps mercedesae. Next base: position 9,312 of record MNPL01006201.1, on the reverse strand, counting down.
TAGTAATTACAAGTGTTTTTTCGAATCTTAGGACAATATAGTATACACAAACAACGTCAACTCAAGGAGCTTTTACGTGGTCGAGCTCCTGCGCCAATTCCAGCTGCAAACGTCAGAAAAAACCTCTGGTTGACAAGGTTCCGAATAAATTCAGACAACTTTTTCCACGGGCGAATCAATACGTTATATCCTGTAGCGCGATCATTTGTATGTTTCGTCAATGCGTCTATAAATAGACCTTGTTTGAGCTGTAAACACGCTTGAGTTATCGGCACGGAGTGCTACGCACCTGAAGTCAATCTGACCCAGTCGACAAACATTGGCTTAAATAGTTATTACTTGGATTATCTTTGGGAAGCGTATTTTGTCCATAATATAGACTACTGTCTGTAGAGCTTGAAAAACAACGTATAAAGCTATTTCCAATATTTCGTTTTTGCGTTTGTACAAGCAATGAATTAACAAAGGGCTAAAAAATTATAGCGTTGTTACATGTCTGGATTTATGAAGGAAAACAAACGTGGTAAATCGAACAAAGTAGATGATGGTATCCATTACAATAAAGACAAACATTTTATGACAGCTGGACTGAAAATCGGGGTGCTCCAGAAATCCGTCTTGGGTGTTATTGATCGATTACTTAGAATCACCTTTATACAAACGACTCTGCCTTTTTTGAGTGACGTGTTCCTGTTTTGTAGGGACTGTAGCCTTTTCAGAAACCATGACCTTTTTGGGAGCGAGCATAGCTTTCCAATGACAATTGGCGAGGCTTTTTGCCAGATCCTACTAAATTAGCAAAACAGGAGACTTGTCAGTTTTAATAACAACGTGCGTTGACGTGATTCAGCTTGAGTTGCGCTCAACCTTTAGCACATTGCAAGTAGCTTGACGCGCCCTGGCTTACTCACGCTGACGGCGCAGGTGGTCAGGTAACTGGCTGTAATTTTGAATTGTATATATTGCGGTGATTGTACCGCGAGAATCGCAAAAGTCGACCACGCTGTATTCGCTCATAGTACCTCGTCATCCAAGATGAAATGCTAATTGCTAGAGTCCTTTCGTCGTTCACATAATCGTTGCCGTCATTTCGGTGTTCGTACGTTGCTTCCTGATAGATTCTTTTTACGTAGGATGAAAGATGAACGACCTATCTTACGGAAAAACTGATGCTCTACTATTGGAGCTCAAATCGGAAAAATTGGATAGGCAAACTGTTTCCTCAATGAACTCTCCCATGCCGTGTGCGTGATGGAATGGAGAAAAATCAAAATGCTGATTCGAGCGTAGGACATAAAAAAGTAAAAGTATAGAGTGATCGACCCATACCGACACGGCAAAACAGGTACATCTATATAATAGAAATAGATATGACATAATACCATTATATTGCGGGTTATGGTATATTTGAATTTAACCCTTGATGTTACGTGTAGCAGCCTCGTCAAAGAACTTCTACTTGAACCCGTCCTGTCTTCGGAAATGCGCAGAACAGAGAAATACTCGAGATATCAACGCTCGCCAGGCTTCTGCACTGCCACACGCACGGACTCTGAATCGCAATAGAGTCGCTCAACAAAATTATTGCTTTTTCCAAACAGGGTTCACGTTGGCTCCGGCGGATGCCATCCGACTGTAGTAATGGCGGTTCGCTGAGGATTGTCCGTGGATTCACAGCTAGTCATCAACGGCGGCGTTAAGATGAAAGTGAACTTACTGTAGAAATCGGTGAAGATATTATTATTACTTGATACTTCGGTCTCAATTATTAACCATTGAGAGGAATCAGAACCAATGCGTAAATATCAAATAATATGACATTAACCCGTAGAGCGGAAATGGCTGCATTATATTGGCAGCTAAGTTGAATATTAGCCATATATTAAATAAACCATATATTTTTTATTAGCTATCATAAAATATTTAGGGAAAGGATGATTAAGTGGCGAGTGGCGAAAGGCTATAGGGTGGACCGGTTCTTACGTGGACTTTCAACTTAATAATGATAAAAGCCTTCATGTGGGCATAGTAACTTCTAACGAAGGTAAGAATAAAAAATATACGATACCGATAATATAACTTGGTAACAGCAGTAATATTTCCCTACTAAAAAAGAAATATTTGATAGGTCTAGAATCGCAAGCAGTTGCCTATTGACCTTCATAAAGGTCTTGACCTTAACTCAATGCTGATGGCAAGTTTTTAATCGTCGAGATTTTTTCCCTCACAAATTCCTGATTTACTTCCTAGCAAATCAGGGATCTGCGCCAAACTTATCGCCGGCGTGTCAGAACAGTAACGGAAAATCTATTGTACAATAATATGTGGCGAACAGCTGCTGCGCCACATAATCTACTGGTCACTGTTTCTGGGCGCAAATTTAATATTACATCCCCAGTGGCATACGAAATGCGTAACACAAAAGCGATAAACTGCGAATTCTATTAGCTATCTACGACATACCCTGACTGAAGACAGGTTTTGTAATATCCGCTCAGCTACTAATATCCCTCACTGCTGCAGTTAAGAGGAGTATTGGATATTTCAAATGTGGCGCAAGATAAAGGCTGTCTCCTACATTAGCGAAGATCAGATCTTAATCGCGTGTCAGTAGATGAGATGGATTTCATTTTTATTGGAACAGTAATATATATGAATAATGTCAGCAAAGTGTGAGTTGACAGGTTATTATCCCACAGCGATATATAGTGGACGCCGATGCATGTGAATACATTTTTTTTTAATCAAAGGAAAAACAGTACATTTCACGTTCCATATATTTTTATAAGGAGACGCATGGTTTGCAAACGTACTTATTAGTAGCAGAACAACGAGGGCCGTGACTCTGGAACTAAACTCACTCTGTTGATGACTTCGTCAAATGCTAAGCACCTGGGCACACTGGTCATTCCCTCTTATCGATAAAGAACTGAGTTTGTCATTTAAAGCATTTGGGCCAAATGTTAATGGGAAATTATGTCGCCTCGTTCCTGTCCTTGATCTGCTTTACCTTTCGCCTTGTGCCTTCACGGTCAGCTCCACCAGACCAGAGCAGACTCTCATGGGTGAGATTTTTTCGTAACACATTTTCATCACCTCCCCAAGCCGTCCTCTCCATTTATTGTTAGCACAGGGGAGCTACTTCATCCGTAGCAGCCTGAGAACAAACACAGTTCCACTGGCAGCCGCACCACCCCCTTTCGTGTCATATGATACTGTTTCTTATCCTTTAGCTTTTCGTCGCAGTTGGATCATGTCCCAGTGGTCTGGCCGGACAGCCGGTTCGTGGCGCGCCTACGGATAAAGCGTTGGTAATGTCAATGAAAGCTGACAATTTCGGAATGCAGGCTCGTCACAGTGTGCCATGCGGTAAAGACGTTTGGAACTTTTGCCCAAATTTTTACCGAAGTCGCCATGAAAGCGACAGTGGGATGGCTAGCAACATGACCCACACGATTCGCTGTGACAATTTTTGTGGGACCACGTTGGTGGGTAGCAAGCCTCGTCTGTGTGTTTGCTGGCTATGGTAATAGTAAATATGCTGTCGGTATATCGCTACTTCTCATAGCTGATCCGTTCTGTGGCTACGATAATACCAGCATACGTTCCCATTCACGTGGGTACATTAATCTTTGGTTCAATCAACTGTTTCCCTTATGGTGGCGTTTAATGCGGTAGCCTTATCCAGATAAATGTTAGCAAGGCATACAAGACATGACCGACATAACACGACCAATTAATTATTACCTCATTGACTACATCTATTTTGGGGCTTTCGTTGTGAACTTGAGAAAAACAAAGGTTTGCGCGTAGACCTCACTGTGCAAAATAGAAGTGGCAGCTGCATGCGTAAAGTTTCGGGGAAGCCTAAAAAAGGGGAATCTCTTGATTGAGTTTGACTGCTATTTCCTAGGTAACCTTCATTTTTCACGGTAACCTATATTTTTAAGGCTGACCATAAGCTAACATTTAGCGTCCACGGTAGCGCTTTTCGCATTACTTTGTAAGACGCATTAATCTATAAATGTAATTGCGGCAGGAATTGAACCCGTGCACCTGCGTGTATCACCCGGTCGCAAAGCGTACGCAAATCCGCGAGCCACCGAGCTCGATCTAGCTATCGATAGCGATGGTGACCTAGATCGTTGAGCCGGTGCTTATACTATTTCAGCTTGTCGGCGTCAACCCCTCTAGTTACGTGTATGTATTGTATATGATGTGAACTCATTCGAGTAGTTTATTTAGTTCCTATTTGAAAAGTGTCCATGTTCTCTTCACCTCAGCTCTATTGAATGAACGCTGGCTCCAACCGGTTTCTGTACGCGAAACTCAATGTTTCGCCCGTTCACCTGTCAACATCGCTTACACATCCGTATCAATGGGATGGTTCATAGATTTTTTCGAACGCGCCAAATGCTTCGTGGCTATAATAGCGTCATTACCCCTAACAATGATGAGAGGCTTCTAGAAACTGTTTTCATTAGCTCCTTAGTGGCACAGAATGGGGAGAACGTGGCACCTTCTCATAAGCTTGGGTTGCCTGTGACAACATGAAATAGGATCATCCGTGTTACGAACGGCAGAATCGAATCGTGCGTCAAAAAATCGTCGAGACACACTTGTCTATTGCCTAATCTGTTTGGCGACGAAGACCACAGCACCCAGCCGCGCGTTTAGTGGAAAATCCGACAAGAGAACACGCCAGCTTTGTCCAAAGACTATACATTTGTTTCAGCGATGGCGCATTTGCGATATTTCACCAGCGATGTCTGTACAAACACGATAGGGGAATATTGGCTCCTCGTTACATTTCAGTCTGTAAAGCGCATTGTTTTGTGTGTTACCTCACTTATTGAGACTAGCTAATTCCAGCAGTCAATTATAAGTATTAGCATATCATTGCCGTATCTGCTAGCATGGTTTAGTGCACTTCGGCATATTATCCATTGGCTGTCGCTGTTCACAGAGCTATTCTTGATTGTGCTAGCAATCAGGTTTAAGTCAGAGTAATTGCAGATCTTCTAGAAGCTTACGCAGAGCCTGAAAAAGAGGGTCCTGATGACATATCGGTTGACCATTGTGCACCATTGCTGGGTTATGCTCGATAGAGTTTTGAAAAGGGGCGTCACGCCGTATCAGCTTCTGGGAAGATTGCCTCATAGTCTTACTTAAGAAGAGGCAGATATGCGAGACGGTAGACAACATAGCACGAACTCAACGTGCATAGCAGCCTGCCAAACCTGTTGATAATTCTAATGCACTGCAATGTTCAAGTGTTATTTAAAGGAATGGTAAAGAAAATACGCTAATTTAATGAATTACTTCTACGAATTCGTGCAAATAACGACAGAGCCACCTTTCAAGGGGATGGTGTTTACAAAAGTTGTTAGACAACAGTGCGAAGCTAAAAGAAGTATTTGGGAAGCGATGCTTAGTTTGCAAACAATATAAATGAGGTCAATTTAAAATGTTTTACTTATATTGTTTAAATGAAAGTATCGTGTGCGGAGTGCCACTGTTTAGTCTAATTTAGTTTCTTTCGCCAAAATGAGGAGGAACCTGTAACAAAAATATCTTGTTTTCCTACATCAAATCTGTAAGCAATAAAGTTAAAAATATGGGTTTCTTATTGCATCCACTCTCGATGCCAATCGTTATAATTGGTCAGTTCGTAAGCGAGGTAGCTATCTTGAGAAAGGATCGAGATTTTAGCTCTCGCTGAATGTGATAATTTATGTTCTCTTTTAATAATTGTGGTATTCTCCACCCCCATGCAATTGTTTACCATTGTGAAACTAATAGTCAATTAGTTTTGTATAAATGATCTAACAGCTTTATTAACAAATCCTCAGGTACAAAGATTGTCCTAATTCGTGCGGGCCCCCGGTGATTCGAACCTGTAGCCCCATATTTTCAAAAGATTACTGCATTGTTTTGCGTTTACTCTATCGAGTCATCCAGCAACAAAATATAAGGAGTATTTCCAGATATATACACGAGCTCGCTTTCACTTATAAACTCTCCTGATAGAGGGATTCCAGATGGATCCGATTACCGACAAATATATGCGGCTTTTGAGTTCTTATTCGCATTTCGTTTTTTTTTTAATTTCGCGATGTGACTCAACACATATACGGTATCTTGCCTTGAAAATATCGTGAAAACTCGATCAAGCTACAATCTCAACGTGCTATGAGCTTGTGACTCGCACCAGCACGCGGTTGGCGGAGACCCGAGAAGCCAAAGGCACAGCGTCCACTAGAAATTTATACTGCAATTAGCCGTCAGCGACTTGTGTATCTGTAAAGCGATCTCTTCAGATGAGTTTACTGATAACAAGTTATCTGAGAAAACTTCTCATTTTGACGACTTTACACTCCCTTCCATCACAGCTGTCTTGGTTGTTGGCCCCGTCGGAAATATCGTCGGTGAAAACGAGCAGCTGATGAATGTACCCATCCGAATGGTTGAAACAAGAGTATCACGATGCATTATTTCCCTGAAAATTACGTTTTCCCGGCACACACCGACACACGCGCAATCATCTACACTAATAATAACACATGAAGACAAACTTGTTTCCGATATGTATATTCTCACCGGAGTCATTTACAGACACCTCGCACCGGCACGCGGGAAAGCTGCTGATACACGGAATATTAAGAGCACTAAGTTGACACGGCAGGTACATTGTCGATGCTTAAATTCTTTACAACAGCTGGACCGGTGTTGAAATAAAATATTCCGATTAGTGGACTAAGTTGCTGCGTGGCGCTCTTGCAGTGCGCTACGCAGCAATTTAGTTGTATACATAAAAGAACAATAACTCAACTTTATATTATAACACTTTTTTCTTAAAAATGGAGCATTTGAGCTTACATGACGTAAATTATGGGAACAAAGGCTATATATGTATGAATAAAGGATATATATGTGTATATATATATATATATGCATTTGTACCCTTAATAGAAGAGCATCGGTTGAACATCCCGCTCTATAACCATTTGTGACTAAGATCTCTACTGAGATTGCTAGAACGTGGGCTGACAGATGAAACTTTTAGAGGTAAAAAGCGGATTTTATGCGTAGGCGGATGAATAATCAAGTGGCAGATTTATTATATTTTGGTTTAAGTCAATCATACAAGCGCTAAAAAATATATACACATTACTTAATGTTTCTAAGATGCGCGTCATAAAAATAGTCCACAGACGCACAATGATGGACAAGATCATGCTCTTTAGATTTTTTTTGCCAAATGACTGATACAGTCTGGTATTCTCAGAAATTATGCTGAATAACTAAAACAGATAGCACTCTCGAATAAACGAATACCGGCTAGATTTGACTTCGGTTGGACATACGCCATCTATCCTGTAAATTTCTAAAGGGCTCATGGTAAGCTATGTAATCTTAATGATATTCAAGCAAAAATTGTGCCTTAAAGCGGCACTGTGTCTGACGTTATATCTTGTATATTTTCTAAAATAGGTTGGTCTCGATCATTCTGCGAGTCTAGTATATACGAATTTTGTCGTAACTTAGCCCTTGAATCAAAAACTGTTAGTGAATAGTGAACTGCTAGTGAGACTGTGAGTGAACACGGGTAGCAGCGCCAGACTCACGGTGTCCAGCGCTGCTACCCGTGTTTGATAAAATATCCCAATTTACTGTCCAGTTACAGTCATCTTACCATTACCGAACAGTCCTCGAGGATTACCTTCTCGACCACGGAATATCAGCTCACCGAACCAACGTGTTTTGTCGTTTAGAGTGAGTGACAAGCGTGTGCCATAGCTGACCGAAGCTGATTAAGAACTTCGAAACAGACACCTTGCCATAGATGCAATAGATGCCGTTTTCAATTTTCAAATTTACAAATTCTTCCATATCAGCTATTTTTTCTGCCTTAGTTGCTCAGGCAAATCTTGTGACATGCCGGAGACGATTCGGAGTCGGAGCGAGAAATGCAGTGATAACCAATAATCATCGTGATTATACTGCCAGCAAGGTTCTTGGAAACTAATAAACCTGTGAACCTATTTTTCACTACTACGTGTTTTCCTTAGTTTGATAGAACAATCTGGCCGACGACAAGTTGAAGAAGGACAGTGCTGGTACGCTTGAGCGAGCTTGCAGACAGCCTCGCATGCAATACTGGAACATCAACGAATATTACCGGGTTCCATTTTTTCTTATTTCGATTTGTTTTATTTTTCATCAGCACTGAATGGCAAATGCCGAGAACAGTGAAGAATGCCTGAAGTCAAACGCTAACTGGAAATGGGACCATTCAGTTCGAAATCTTCATGTTCTTGCTGGTGTCGGCATCGCATCAATCTTTGTTATTCCTATCAGAAATATTATTTACTTTCATCACCGTCATTATCATCTGCCACATGATAATTTCCATTCGACTTTTAGAGTGACTGTGACGTTTGGAACTGTCGTACCAACCAAGGCGACCAAGGCGAAAGAGAGCATCATATATTACGATTGCCTCCACCCTCTGTCTCGACTTCGTATCACCTGGTTATATTACTATGGGTGGTCTGTGGGCACCATTAACCTCCCGCTACCCTCAATATAGACAATCTATTATATTCCTCCGATAAATGGAAATAGGCCCTATTGCACTTGCTCACGGGCTTGTGCTCAAGCGGGCCAACATATAAAATACGCATAGAAGTGTTTGTGTGTCTCTGTGCATGTGTGCCGGTATGGTGCCGGTATATTCAATCGAGAGGTCCACGTTGCAAGCGGTAAACGGTCGCTACCCCAGTCAATAGCTCTGTTCTCACGCGCTTCGGTCGATAATATTATACGCCTTTTAGATGCTTAAGAATTAATGAAAAACGCTTCATGTTCTTTTTGCCGCGGAAGGGATGCTCGATGTGCAATTTATCGAGAAGAGTTCATTATAGAGGGTCCAAATTCGCTGAATCATCATTTATATCATTTACGCATTTTTAAGTGAGGTGAACACTTTGACACAAGTCAAAGTTCAGGCGTATAACTATTTTCATTATTGTTTTCTTGTGTAAAGGCGCAGTCCTTTCTTGGGTTTCGTCATCTGTGCTAAATTGGTTTAGACCAGTTTTATCCTCATTAACTTTACGCACACTCTTGTGAGGGTAACCCCTTCCCCACAAATGTGCCGTTCAACACGACGCATATTCCATTATTATGGTATAGCATTGAAATGAAAATGGCAAACCTTCTTTAGACTCTAATAATTCAATCATCTGACGGTGACATTGTGCTTATAGATGCCCCAAGCAGTTTATATATATATATATATATATATAT
>MNPL01006199.1:0-18142 GCA_002081605.1 Tropilaelaps mercedesae | reverse complement strand
TATATATATATATATATATATATATGCTTCCTAAATAACCTCAAAATTAATAATTTTCTGAGGTTTGAATTTTTAGGCTTGTTTTTTGTTTGACTGCTGACAAACTGACATTATAGCGCTTTGTGTGGAACGTAGTGGCTATAATAATTGCTTTTCATACTTATATTCCCAAGTAAATTTTTACATTGACATAGAAACAAGTGTGCATTACGTATTATATTTCATTGGATTTTTTAAATATTCACACAAGTGTGATTATGCGTGGGAAACTTTCTAAAAATCATACACGTACAGGCTCCTTATGTGAAAAAATGGAAACGAGTTTTTCACGGTATGTAAACTTTTTCTGATTTCGACGTAACTTTACTCACAAACTTTAGAAAATTGTTTTCTTCCGATGTTCATGCGGATCTTTACGAAGCCATAAATGAGCAAAATTCTTTTATTTGGGTCACAAAAAGTTCTAACGTGACCAATTAGATCGTTGACGATCTACGGTACGGGCACGAATGAACGAACGGTGGATGCAATGAAAAATCGGAGTACTAAAAAGTTCGTTTTAATTGTTTTGTATGAAAATCGATCATGTGCGTATTATATAATAAAACCTTGAACATTTTTTTTAAAAAACCCAAGTGAAATATCTTTTACATGCTTACCTCTACACACTTACACATTTCACACACTTATTCGAGAATACACTTAATATATAAATATTAAGAACAATTATAATCGACGATCATGTTCAACTTGGCGTGACTAATGTACGTTTTTCAATGAAAAATAATGTAAAAAACCTCTACCATAAATTATTTTTTAATGTTTGCCATATTAATCATTGAGACATCCTTTGCAAATATATAAAGAAATATCAACATAGGTGACTTTTATCGAATTTAAATTTGGCTCAATCTCGTTTGTTTCGGCTTTATAAAGCAATCAGAAGTACCTTTCTACAGGCTACCTATACACTTCCACATCACACCCATCGTGTTAAAATTTCTGCTGTTATGTCTCTTCTTGATACTTGAGCGTTTGAACGCCAGCTTTTGCAGCCGCAGAATCAGCATGGCTTTGTAAAACTTGCTGTGCCAACTTGACAATTTGGCATTGCCTAGCATCGAGTGGCGTTGATGATACTTTATGCTTGGTGGTTTGCGGTCGAAGTTGTCATGTGTTATTACGTTTTTTTGTCGCGTCGTGTTGAATTGCAACGATGACCTCATGGGCGGTTGAGCTCACGAGCGTTAGCTCATTGGCGTTCGAATTGAAAGCCAGGCGGTGAGATAGCGAAGGACTCGGCAACTTTACCGTCAAATATACTCTATGTCTACCATCATTTCGATCATCGTTTTTGTTCAGGTTTTCCTCAGTTACCTCACGGCGCGGCGGTATGCATTTCGAGACTGATTGCGTGAGGAAAAACGAACGGAGAATATGAAGACATCGACGGGTGCATGAAACATGAGATTGACGCTTGTTGAGCACACGATTGATCCGTTCACAGACATCAACATATGAGAGCCTTCGAGAGTGTTAGCTTGACACCTAGCGGTTTGAAAAATAGAAAATGGTAGACACTTCAAAATAATCAACATGCATATTCGCATAAGGCACGTGTGTTTTTGATCCTGAAGAGTCACTACCACACTAAACTGCAGACACATAATTCATGGCATATGCCAGTTCTTGGGATTCCTCGAAATCAAACTTCGAAAAGTGATATTTCGGCGCACTATTCCTATCATGTTCATTTTTATTCCACATTGATGTTGTCAGTATTCAGAGATCACCACCGCTCGAGTACGACTCATTATGCGCATATATATATAGCGTTTATGCTTGTCAGTGGACCATAGTGTAAGAGTCCTTTGTTTCGCAATTTTTTGCTAAAGACGTTCGATCATTTGGTGCATATGAAATTGTTGACCGATACAACGGCGGAGTTTTTTTAATTACGGGAATTACGTGCCTATAAGGAGTGTCAGTGCCTTCAATTTTAAATTCTGTTTCATTATACATTATAATATATAGGGAAAAGATATTATCGATGAACAGTCAACAGTTGGTATTGCTCTCTTGTGCATAGCTAAAACATGCCCACGCCTACATTTCAATCTGTGTCACCTGCAAATAAGAGCATAAAATCGAATTATAAGGTAAATACGTTGGATTTTACGATATTTTTAGGTGGTATGTTTTCCGTAAATATCTTTAAATATCTTTACAGTTTGTTATCTCTGTTTTTTGTGGGCTTTCAATTTTTGGTGAGACGTAGTAGAAGGGAGCTGTCATTTTTGGCGTTGGACATGCTCATGGCGAGGTGATCTAAACGTGTGATGATCAAATCGACTTCTTAGAGGGAATTGCCAGGGTATGGCGCAATGATCTGTCAATTTTGCTATTTTATCTTCTATGCCAAACAATTCATGACAAACTCTGACCAACGCGATAATTGCCCAGAGGATAGTGTGCATAGAGAGCTATTGTTCTGTTGTTACTATGTATAGTATAATTCGACGGAATAAAGTGTTTTGGTAATCAAATACGTTTAAGCCTTTTCACATCGCTAAAACGTACATGTTCCCTCGTTGATACTATAAGTCGTAAATTAATTGTAGTTGTTTGTCCAGATCTCTTCAAAAATTCAATGAAGAAACTTTTTATTGTGAGCTGGCGTTAAGGGCAACATATTAAAAACTTTTAGAGAACCGTAATGATCTTCATAAAGAACTTCATTTTAACTAGAACACAATTGTTCCGCATAATACTGTAAATTTAAACAAAACGTGGTATCTGAAGTATGACCCCTGCGGTCGCACATGAGCTTCCATGTTTGATATTCAGTGGCAAAAATGACGCTGTTTCAATTTTAAAATCGTGAAGCAGAAAAATGAACACACATTGCCATCGATTGGCAACCATTGATCTTGTCGGTCGCACACCCATAGCCACAGAATTTCTCCATCGAACCGATATTATTCAGGACATTGGAAAAGTTGCCTGCAGAGCTCAAACGTTTGAGGCGAGACTTTACAGGGGAGGTTGATCTTATCAGATTATACGCTTCCCAATAGTTGTTTCTATTTCGACACTTTACCAAAGATATAAAACGTATTGGACGTCGGATGACCATCGGCACCGACTGCGGACAGCGTCGTCTCAGTTCATATGTATTCGAACGAGAAGCGACACGGGTTAATCTGGTATCCGAGAATGACATAGGCATTCATGCTAAGTCCACCCAACATCTAGCGACGCGACCAAATTTAGAATGTGCCCCTCGCGGAACCGAGCGAGCTGCAAATGGGGCGCGACAGAAACTGCTGGCGTACCGGTCGACTGCTTTCCATCGTTCTGACTATTTTAACATTTACATAAGTGGCCATAATGGTTTGGCTTCTCGCGTATTTGCAGATTTGTGTTTATTTAGATACAGACAAACAAGTTTTATTATTATCTGAGCAGAGGACGAAAGAGAGAACTATTGTATGATTGTCGAGAAATTAGGTTACTTCCCACAATCTATAGAAATTATTATAGGTCTAATATAGTTGCTAAGACTAATAAAATTCCAAAATACGTACGTAATCGTCACGTATCCAATAATGCTCCAAGTTGATATAATATAGAGGTGTAATCAGGGAAAAGGAGATCGAGATTTAATATTAAGAACAGTATAGGAAGCACACCAGAATGTTCGAAACCGACCTGCGTTCTAGCCGAGTGTTTACGTAATTTTAGTCGGAAGTACTGAATACCTGACAGAAGTTCTATAAGACCTATATTATTTTCTGTAAATGATGTAGGGTGTGGGACTTGCTTCTGTAAACGTTGCGCTTAAACGAATGGCAGAGAATGTATACTAAGGCATGCCTTGTAAATATATGCGCTCTCATTTGTTTTCGATATTTGGCGGGTTTCAGCAAGTGAGACCTGCATTACAAATCTGCATTTCTTAGACTATTATTTGAACAATTTTAGAATTTGTAGTAGCTATGGCGCTGTAACGTACAACCCTCAGTGTCCCTGACAGAGTTATATATTCTAAATCATTACAGGAACACTCCAGCGAATCCTCCAGCGACACTACGATGGTCTAGCTATTGTGTTCCTGATGACATATAAATGCGTGGGAATGGTCTTGATTATACGATACTTCTAACTCTGTTTACAGATGACATAACACGTTTCTATCGTATAATACGAATCGTTTTCTTCTCGTTGAAAATATATGATTTCTCGCCAAATAAGACTGCGTTAGTCAATGATTTATTAGCGTATTAACTATGTCTAGCAACGCTCTACTCTCTCCGTTCATTCCCCACCAGGGGTACACTCTCTCGTAGAAAATCTACGCAAGCACACTATGGACAAATGTAAAATTACTAGCCACCGAGGTTATATTAGATTAATGAAGGAAATTCAATGGGCTTTAGTTAAACGTGTCGGTTTTCGTTTAAGATTGGTCATTTTGACTAGCGTTCACCGGAAATCGCTGAATACGATTTCGTCAAAATTAAGCATCACGAGTCACAGTGATGACAGCTGTTATTGTGCTCGCAGGCGTCCAGTCTCGCATATATTATATAAATATGAGTATAAATATGAATATATTTATATATTCATGTATTAGAGTATGATAGTAATAATAGTTTTATATAATATGAGAACCATACATATGTACACCGTACTTATGTATGATACGCGAATTACGATTCATAGAGTATAGCGCGTATGAAGCGACCCTTCGCTAACCTGCATTTATATATCGCACGGTTCTGCGCACGACTCTGCAAATAACGAGGGTAGTTATACATAATGTATGCGATAATAGATTAATTGGCCTAAACACAAATATTACATCATGTCTCCAATAGGACTTTCTTTGATAGCATGTCCTACTAATGTCATTAAAAAATGTTGGAATGGTCAATTATATTTCATCGTCTCACAATTTAAAGAATGTACCCAAGTAAAGTACTGCGATTCGACTGCTTGTCAAGTTTTGAAATCAGAGCATCCTTACAAATAAACGTTAGCAGAGAACTGTGGCATATCATACATCTAGGACGTTAGTCCACACTTCTTGCAGTGGAATAAAAGCGTTTTCATGCTGTCACTGTGATTTGGATTTCCCCAAGAAGTAAGACTACTTTGTAGTAAGACTACTTTGTAGTAAGACTCATATATGCATCAGGGAAGATCTCAAATATTCTTACGTTGAGCAAACAAACCAATATAATTTCAGAAACGTGTCGGAGCTTCATCCTATAAGATCAATTAGATAAACCTTGAACGTGCCGGCGCCCACCCAGTGCAGTATAGATTCTGCTGTGTACTCTGAAATAGAAATATGATTGGATGACCAACTGCTTGTTTTACGATGTCGGCAGGTAGTCATTGCAAGCGGGACACGTACGCTAGGGTTATTCAGATCGCTTATGTCCATCTGATTATACTGGTTGCATACGTAGCCTGCTATAAGTGACATTTATAAACAGCGTAAAGTCAGCTTCCATAAAATGCTGATTAAGGGCCTGCGGTCCAGTTCTGTCGATCATATTAGATTGCCAGTAGCCTCTCGTTCGCTTTTGGGGATCACATCGCAGAGACTGATAATTATATAACAATAAGCCTTTAGATGGAAAACCATGCGATGTTGTTTAACGCCCCCGACACCATAGTTACAGGTTTGAATGTAAACACTGGTAATAAACGCGACTGAGTCAATTTTATGTAAGACAAAATGATTCATTTCTCCCCGTGGTCAATATTTTAATGGTTCCATATGAGCGGCATGAGGTATATGCGCGTCGAAGTTTGTTTAGTGATTGTTGGCGACAATTCAAACCAAACGGAAGTTAAGGCTATCGTTGGAAAATTGACCGCCTAATCCCACGGTAGAGTGATATAAAGGCTACTGCATAACAACTACAGCATGCTTCTTGAACAATCTTCTTTGACTACAAAGGTTGTACCTAGTTCACTCTTTATGTAGTAGTAAGGCCGGTTTAGAACAAGAGATAAGATGATTAGTTTTTCAAATCGATTCACCAAGAATGTATTGGTCTGTTTAATCATCGCGAACAAAACACTCGTTCTCTTTAATGGAGACGAGCAATATCATCATGATATACCAGGTCACCAGTTGTTTAATATGTGCTGATCGATGAAGAAGTCTAGTTGCACGCCAATCGACATGAAGACACAGCAGATTCTCGTTGATGCATTTGAAATCTTTGATGCATTTAATGATGCACCGGTTGAAGGGCCGATACCATGGGTTACTTGTTGTCGACGCTAATGAAGGGTGGAGTCGGGATGTTGTACTTTTCGAGAGATGGCAGCGACCCATTAACTTTATCATACGGCTGATATAATAAATAAAGGCAAAAAACGTAAGCATGGGCTCGTCTTGTTAGGCACTGCCTTTATCACCCGAAAGTGTCATTCCTCACTTGTCAACCGTCGTCCGATATCTAGTGTCTTGAGTTTGTCCCGAATTTTCGAAGCATTCTCTGTTCCAAGACGTTATGTTGTCGATTTTTAATGGAACATCCTACAGCCGTAAGATCAGGCTTTTCAAAGTAGTCCTTGTTCTTGCCTTTCTGTTTTCTGTTGCGGTGAGCGAATGTTTTTAGTGGTCGAGCTGGTCAGAACTTTTTTTGGCTGCGGCATTAGTGCAATCGAAGTCAGCGTCGCTTGTCGTGAAGCCAAAAGCTTTCTCTGTTTGGATTGGCGACGTATCTGAGCGGTGAATGAGTAACATCGTATCAACAGGTGACCAGGACGGGACAATAGTGTTGATGTTTGATGTCTGTTGGCCAGATCCTAGTTGAGCTGATGCGGCGTATAGAAACGCAATGGGCCATCCTCAGAAGTGTCCGTACAAGCGCAAAGAAAAAAATTCGTATACTTTGAATAGGTGATGTTTTAGCGATAACGCACATACGCCGGCACACGACCTGATTTTAGTTGAGAAACGGCTGTCTAGACCCGATAAATAGATACAATAATGTTGTATTGCATTGGTTTTAATGTTACAAATGCGCCAAAATGTAGTTTTTAAAAAATAAATTCTTCGGCTAGTGTTGAAGCTAAAAAGTGTACTTACATATATTAATTGTTTTAATACCGTTAAGTTTTGTATGTCTATTTAAATTTAAATTCTAGCATTACCAGGCGGAATCTATAGAAGACCGGTAGTCGACTACTTCAAACATGTTCAGACGATCTGCGTTACCGAGACTCGACACTCGATATCTTTTTCCATGTAACTATCTCAAGCTTAAACCTACGCCTATATTAATGTCTCAGTAACTTTGTATTACATAGTTCATGCTCATTGAAAATTATGAAACGTTCATGCAATTTAAAAAATTTTTAATATCTGCGGTTCCTAGGAACGCTTGCTGTGTAGGGGAATCGACGGGGACATTTTTGCAGCAGCGTTGATCTCATACTTTTGAACTGGGGAAGTAAATTTTTCGTTTTTTTGTTTTCTGCGCTTTCTGTCCAATGGGTGGCTCATCAGACCGCCTAATGCGTACGACGGCTTCTGATATTAATGACGCACCGTGGAAATCATTCAAAAAGGTTACGCAACCGCCAGTTCTATACGGTCATCAGCGCGAGGTCATCGGCAGGTGAGAGGCCCCACATTAAGTCAACAGACGTATGTGAGTGCGTAAAACAACGAATGCAAAGTTAAAATTCTCAGAACACAGCTCGATAGGGCGAAAGTGACCTGCCTATATTGCTGTTTGGCGCCGGCGTAGGAAGACACTCGTCTCAACTATCCGAAATTAGATGCTCTGTGCCATGCTAATTAATTGTTGGGCCATAGAAAGTGATCATGGAAACAATCATAGCATGGTCTGCTCTGACGCCCTACAGCAGATAGCAAATATACGCCCGTCTAAATAGTAAAATTAAGACGTACTGTGAGTAGGAGAAATTTTACCGTTCAGTGTAGCTTCTTGCTTAAATAATCGACAACGCAGAAGTTATCAGAGGCAGACAGTAGCTGACTGCTGCGTTTCCAGTCCGCTATAATGACTAGCAGACTTCCTGATGGACGTTGTGAGGCTACTGAAGCTAAAATATATCTATAAATATTCGTATTTATAAGCCAGAAACGCGCTATATTTCGTTTATCGCATACGTCAGTATGGTATGGTTGAATTATCCTATTGTTATCTAGTCAAAGGCACATTCATTAAGCGACGTTAGTATGTAAGTAGCATATATAATGTAGCAAATAATTATGTTACAATATAGGCTGAAGTGCGCTGGTAAGTAGCGGACTTATCACATCACAGTGCAGTTCAGTTTATAACGACAAATTTAAGTTTCTGTAGCTTTCCAAAAATACCCCACTTTCAATTTTTGTTTCAAGTGAATTTTATACAAGCTTTATCCAGCAAAGCTTTCACCTTACTTATACTGATTGCTACAGAAATTTTCTTTTTCTCCGCTGAGTATGTTCATGAACCCATCACTGCCTATTTCTCCACTCCGCCTCGTCTTTTTTACATGATCATTTTGGTAAAGCTCAATGAGCGGTTTTTACTAACCGGTTTCCTCCAACTGCCAGTTCTTCTTCTGGATGCCAACGCGCTCGTTTCAGCAATCGATTGAGCACAGACTGACAGCAAAGCTTGCGTATATTGTTCTATACAATCGAATCATTCCTTATTTTGTTGTCGTTTGACATCGGTAGGGACACTTGATTCGTCCTACCACTTTGTTGCTCTCTCTTTTGTAACTCAATCAATTTTGTTGTCAATGGTAGCCGCCGAATCGAAATGGTCACAGCTACCGCCGAATGTTGATCGAGATGCTCGCATCGTTCGGTCAAATCACTGTTTTGAAGTCTCTCAGCTTTATAAACAGACTTCGCCGTCATTAAGTTTGCTGATGTCGGTGCATTGTCGGGTTATTTAAAATTCTCCCACTTATTGATTCATTCATTTATCCGTTGTCTTGTTTGTTACGCAATATCACCTGCAATTGGTTTGCAGCCGACGCAAATACAAATTGCCTATGGTTGTCAGGTAAATCATACTGGTCGATCATTGGTGGACGGAAGAAGCTGTCAGTGACGAGGCTACTCCATCTCTTTCGTTGAGTTGTATCTCCTCTATTTCTTCCGCGAACGCATGGACAACGAGATAGGTAGCTTTAAGCGGCTATTACTATCGTTATTACCGCGTGGGTTATACGAACCGCCAACGTTACTGCTGCTGATCTAATGTCATTGCATAGCTGCTTAAGCTAATGATGAATCCCGATAGCGAAGTGACAGCCGAATTTCCCTCAATCAAAGAAAGTGACTTATTCTTTTGTACGCAAAAAAAACGAAGAACTTCCAATTGGATTTCTTTCGTTACCATGATCATATACATTTTCCAGCCGGTCATGTGAACGACCACGTGAACCTAGGTCAGCGTTTTGTAAACGCTGAAAGAGAAATCCAATTTCAAGGGCTACTTTGCTTAACCTGTATAACTTTCATGAGCAACAATTTGCTGCTGTTGCTACCGTTAATATTTACAAGGACGATAATGATATCATTATAGCACTACGGCTGAGTGGGCATATGTGCTGAGCCCATACAAGCCACCTTCCTGTTTTGAACCACTGATCATTAGTCTCACTCACATCTAAGAATGCGAAATGAAGAAAGGTGGTATACAATCGATAATATATAGATCGGTTACCGATAATAGGCTGTTCTTGTTGATTCTCGGTTCAGAGAAATAGCAAGCTGTGTCAAAAGGTTGTCACGGGAATATATGGACAGTAAGCTGGAGGCGGTGATTTTTGCTATTAATGCTAACTTTTTTACTAATTAATCTCCCACCTTTTTAGGTCTCTTTGTTGATTTCTGTGCAACCCCTATTTGTCTCTTACATCGTCGTGGTTGGTTACAATAATGTTCCCTTCAGTAGTGTAGTTCTTCTGCTTATTCGGAATGAAAAAAGGTGTCTTTACTTGGTTTTCCATCATCGGTTTTCGGCTTTTTGGATTTTCTGTGCGTGTTCGGTTTTCTTTTATTTTCATTGATTTTTTTCTTCGTCGTCGCCGGGTGTCTTCCACCCAGCTGATGAGCTCCTACTATAGGGACTTACGCATTTGCTATTTCGAGAGCTTGCGTATCGCGCTCGTTGAGTTTTTTCTGCAGTTCCGTAGATGCAGCCGTCATCGCCGCCGCGACTGACTGACCTTTACTGTTGTGCGCGCCGAAATCGCAGACGACGTATGCTGTACAAACCGCGCGGTTCAACTGAAGACGGTATCTTCCTATGGGTGCGACGAAACTGTGAGGAGACAGCCACTACGTCGCTCGAGACGTCCGAAAAGGAAAGGAGCCATAATATTCCTCTACGGCGTAAATATTGGTTATTTCTAATATTCACTGGATGTGTATTTGTGTGTGTCTACTATTTTAAAAAGGGATCTTTGTTTGGGTCCACTTCATTCAACGAAAGGTTTTCTGTTGTCCCATTATAGGACGCAAGCATCGGACGCGGAAGGTGGGCGGTCGACAGCCGATGAATTGTGACGAAACTCTGGAGCGGTTAACTGACCTGCTGAAGGTGAAACACGAATTGGCCGACGCCAAATCGTCCGTATATTCTGAAGGAAGCTACGATAGTTATCTGGACACGAGCAGGAATACCTGAGTATTAAACGAGTCATTTATATTCGAATTAGCTTCGAGTTTGTATCATTTGTTAGGTTTCTCTTGTTTGCATTTGGACAGTAAATAATACTTTTAGTCTGATTCGTCAGATATGATTTTTGGATCTCACGTCGAAGCCTGTCGTGAATCAGGGATGCAGAAGTGTACACGATTCTCTAGCACTCAAATGGCATTCATAGATGTAGACAGTAGTGGAAACAAACGCATGTCGATTTAACCCGCCTTTTCATCAATTGTAGTAGTACTATACTAATTAATGAAACGTTGACTTATAATTGTACCTCTAATGACCCACAGCAAACATTATACTCAATTAAATACGTTATTAAGCAAATGTTAAAACATACTACGTAGATTCTGGATAAGATTATGCAACGTAACGCAATGAATTCAAAATGGAGTTGAACCATTTTAGCTTGTAGCCCATAAATCTGTCACGAGTATTCTGTACCAATAGTGATTACACTCCAACGGTCAACAAACTGAGTGTAACTAAACTAAAACTGTCCATTTAGTACTATATAATATAATATTATAAAGTATGCTATTACATATTATAATATATATAATGATGGATAAACAGTTACCGTTGCCCTTTTTTGTTTCCTCCTTTTGTGTTTGTAGATTTTTATTAGTATGCCCCCATTGCCTTGCACTAACTGGTTGTGAAGATTACTTATAAAGTGGCCTTACGAGCGACTTAGCAGGTACGAAAACCGTTGCAGTTTATATGTCTCTTGCAGGATTCAAATCGCAAACTCCACAGTGTCAAGTACCCAGAGTACCTCTATCCCGCCAGAAGAATAAGTTGACAAAAATAATAAACAAGAATAAATTGACGAGGTATGGCAATGAGTACCCTGATCGTCCACTTGTCTTTTCGTTGTTGTCACCTTTTTAAGTTTATAAAACTGACCAGCGTTTGTCGCAGAAGTGTCTATCGGACGTTTTTCAGTTGGAATCCAAAGGAACGGTGCCTGTTATCTAAGAGAGATTCTCCTCTCCGGTGGCTCCTTTCGCTTGCCGGCATCATCTTCTGCTGCGACCCACCTATCCGTTTTCTGCTGCTGCATGAATCCCATCTCTTCCCGCTGTTGACGATTCCTGTCTGTATATACACATAGATCTATAGATATATAGATATGACATGCAACGGAAGATTGGCTGGAGATGGAGAAGGAGGATGGTTCGGAAAGGGTGGCCGAATTTAAGGACCCGTATCGCGGTGCCGGTCCGGCCGCGTCAGAGTTACATGAGGGTGTGTGTGCGTTTTTTCAATCGTAGGAACGACGCTCACGACGACGAGGCCCGAGACGGCAATACAGTGCCTTCTAAAGTATAGAGGGCAAACCTCGATGTATATACAGACGACGGATATATAGACAAGGTGAGTATATACCTAAACAGGAATGCAGAAGCTTTCCGCGTGCCGGGTGATACATGGATGTGCGCGTGAGTATGAAATCATCAAAATGATGTGTGTTTTACCCATTGAGTTCTCGTGTGCCCACGTGGCATCCACGACGTTACAGAGTGCAAGCGTATGTGAATTGTACATCGAGACCTGGGACACTCTGAAAACTTTTTTGAGTGCGACCAGGGTTTCGAAGCATTGGTGTACTTTAGCTAAAAAGTGGTAAGTGCATGATGGATGAAGTGCCGGTTTTTCCCGGTGTTCCCAGTTCTTAATATGATTTCTTCATTGCAAACAAGTGGAAACGTACGCTTAGTTGTTAGCTTGTTAGGAGATGTTGATTTCGATATCATGACGTTTAATCATACAGTAAAGTCAAGAATATCTCCTTACTCTTTTTCTTCTCTTGATACAGTCTGCAAATATTTAACGCGGTGTGTCCATTCAGGCGTAGGCTCCAGATTGTCTTTCGGAAAGAATGTAGATCAAATTATTCTTTAAACGCAGGTTTTAACTACTATACTGAACTACTGCAGTTATTAAGAGGATTACAAATATATTAATTCGATGGTTATATCCGGCTGACTGCTCTCATGAGTTTGCGTCTTTTTATAGTGTTCACTAATATATTACTTTACTAGGTTCAACGAAGCATAACTAATAAATTTCCTTTTGGTCTCGGTGACCAGTCAAACGCCAGTGGCCGCCTGTGCACAAAGCACACTAGCTATCAGTCAGAGTGTATGCGTGTGAATTTGTGCAGTGGTCGGCCAGAGTTACAAGGGCCGGAGCAGACAAAGAGATAGCACCCGATGAACCGTTACGTCGCTGGCTCAAACGGGCGGCGAAAGGGAAAAATCAGCAAACGGTCGATCCATTTCGCTCGGTGTGAACGGCCTCTGGCGAATGCTGATAATGTGGTGTAGTGGACTGACCGGTCTTCACTGCGCTGAAGTCGTGGACCAGTGGCAGATCTTCTATGCTTCGAGGATTATACTGTAGTTTGCTAGAGAAAGTATTGCGTTATGCGTGCAGTATAATGAGGGCCAGGGTTACATTCAACGTTTCACTTGGCGAGTTGCTGAAAAATGTCTTTTAAAAGAGAGAAATTCCAGGAGGTGCCATTTCGGAGCAGTGGTCAAAATAGATAAGAAATACAAGCAGACATGTATTTCGTAGGGCACAATAATGCAGTGGTGTAATACTTACAACGAGAAGACGATATTTTGGTTAAATTAAAATATCTATGTGATGAAACGAAAAGAAGCAAAATACCAGTGCTTTCTGTGCGAAACGATGTTGAAAATCCCAGTGCAGTTGGCGGTGCTTATGGCCGTTAAGAGATAGTGGAACATAAAGGGACAAATAGGGACAGCACCAGTAAAAGCAAAACTGAAAGAATAAACATATGAATGGAAATAAAGTAGGAAATGAGTAGTTTAGATTTTCTACAAAGAGAATCGAAAGAACAAACCCTACAACTAGTCGTATGGCATCGTAATACTGTAACTACAACTATTCACTTATAGCTTCAAGAAGGATGAAGTTCAAGGCTCAAGACCACTCCTATAGGTAAAGATACATGTTATGCGAGATTCTAGTGCCCGTCTACTCGTATGCCTTGTTAGCCGTCACCTTCTCTCTATTGATTCCCCCCGAGAAAATGATCTTTTTCAACGACTACGATCATGACCGCATGTTCAAGGTTAGGCAACGATGTGGCTTACAAAAGGTCATTCGCTCAGACATATTTTGCCTTACGTTCTTGTTGTTTCCAACCCTATCTCTGACTCATACGAAACACTAGACTCAAATTGCTGCTATCCGTTAAATGGCGGTGTCTCGGAATCTACGACGAGACGTCGCCTATTTGATGTATAAAAACATGTTCCTATTAAAACTGTGCCATCGAAGCCTGCATTTGTTTTTATTTAGGGTAATATAGTCGTTTAGTCTTTACGAGACTCTTATGGATATTTATGGTACCAGTCAACTGAATATTCCCAACCGTCTAATGACTTCACTCCCGTCAAGCCTGGTATCGATTTTCCGTCGTCAGCTAACCGCTAGACACAACATGGGCGGCGTGGGGAACTGAGCCTCTTTTTTCCAGTGGGTGCACGTTACTTCCATGATCATTATTAGATTTGTGCTTTAAAGATGGCTATGTATCGAATCATATTTTTGGACGGTATCTGACCTGAAAAGCGAGAAGGGGGACCATCATTTGGAGCGACATTCGATCACATCAATGTTGTACAATTCCTGAACTCATCCTCGAGAGATGCGTGATCGTTTTATAAATGTTTCGCTTTTCCTCGCTAAGAACGATAACACCACTACGCGTATCGTGAGACGACCGTTGGGGACTCATAGACCGTCAATTGAAGAAACTGTAAACCCCGTGCTACATCTTCGCACCTTGTTTTCATCATGGTTAGAACGGAACGCACCTATATTAAAACAAGTATCTGTGGGGATTTCAATACGACACTTTTTCCTATAAATCCCTAGAAAGAGATTTTTTGGAATTTACTGAACCTCTGACTAGAAATAAGTTTCAGACATAAAGGACTGTTAAAGGACAGTTCGAAGGACTCGATATTCGAAGGATGACACCCACGTGCATCTATCTTGATGGGGGAGGAGGTTTCCGATATTCACTCGTTTGTTATGAACACATTCACGCCTGTTTTATAGTGGACTTCTGAAATGCCATATTTAGGAAGGGTGTTTGAAACAAATTTGTCTTCTTTCCACAAAGTGTGCCGATGCGGCAATGTTTTGTTCTCAAAAATATCTGGGTTTCCGGAGCTGTCTACGAACAATGATAGTTGAAGATACCTGATAAGTGAAAAAAGGCGTAAAACAGCTGATTCCGTGACTCATTTCCAAGGTCAAAAAAACACTTCAGTCATAGTTGTCATAGTTGTCATAGATCTCATACGTGCCACAGGAATCATGCTTATATTATAGTAAAGGTATCCGTACAGTAAAGACGGTTCTACAAAGAAGTGTCACCACCCTTGAAAATTGCTGAGCCTAAATCGTCTGGGGTTTTACACCTGTTTTGTAATATTCAATTCTTATCGCTCCCCTTTCTAACAGTATTGAAGTTATTATAACTGATCTTTAGAAATTGCTATTATTATTAAACAGCTATGTTAGAGGATCTTAAAGAAAGGGTAAAATCAATGGAATTTTAGCTAAAGGGATTTCATACAAAATAATTAATCTATAGATACCAAGCAAATGATATTTTTTGCGTGATTAGTTTCGAGGTCTTATGCGCCTCAAAAGACCGTTCAGTCAACTGTGCGATACTGAGGCACACGGAATAAGCATAAAATGCACAAATATTCTTTCGTACAAGCCATAATACCCGACACTATCCGCCTCTTGTATACGTGACTCACTAAATAATACAAGTCTAATTATACACGAGAATTTAATTAGTGAATTCTGACTTAGATCTTAATTATTAAGAGCATGATCATTTCAAGTAGCTAAGCAGGGGCATCTTACAATTCGCTACAGTTCTGGCACTGTCGGTAGACCGAGACTTTTGGTATTTCGGGCGTTATCATAGTGCTGACTGACGGTAGTTGTTGTGGCAACTCTTCCAACTATTCGCTGCCGGTTATTCTCGGGTGTTGTGTATATTGCTTATTCATAAAGAGAAGGTATTTTCTCTTTGTGCGTGTGTGCTGTCCGAGTAGCAACAGTCAAGTGTATCGGACTACATTGTATCGCAGCGAACATATCGACGCCACCTAATCATAGTGGAGAGCTTTACCACGTTTAGGGTTTCGCAGTCAGCGTAATTTTACTGCTTCTTTTTTGGCGACCTTTTTAGCATTCGAGCGTCTTAGGTTTAGGAGGGCGATTTTTGTTCTGTGCCTTATAGTGTCAAATGTATTTTCTAATAAACTGACCGCAGAGCAATTCGATATCGTGAGTCGTACTGCATCAAAATTACGCACATTTTCGGCGATTATTGATTCACTAGAGCTCTGTGAAAGATTTTAGCGCCAGGCTAAAAATATATTTGAGACTTACCCGACAGAGAAAAAAATCGAAAGATTACGATAATTTATCGATACGCCTTTTTAGGATGCTCATTGGTTCGTTCTATTGCAAATGTAGAAAAGAAGTATATGTATTTATTGAGAACCAGCTTGTTCGTTTTAGGTGCCCTAAAATCCCAATATGAATTGCTCGAAGAGTTTTGGCTCGAACTTTGGAGGCTGAAGGCTAGCTGATTCATCTTTCTCTGCCGAGAGCTAAGTATATTTCATTAAAAATGTTTTTATCTCATATCATATCATATTTCAGTTGCAAGTAAGGAAGGTATAGACTAAAATAGCAATGCCTGCTTATTCTGGGAAACGCTAGGGGAAGCGTTTATTTTAAACGGAGTTAGTAGGTCTTGTTAAAGTCGTTGGATAGATCTCAGGACATTATTCTAACGCACAGATTTAGCAAGTTATGTGAGTGTCAGCATAACACAATGAGTCTATGCGTATAAGTATTATGATTAACAATTCCTATTAAAGTTCCGTTCGTTCCGACATTGCATTAAGAACCCACTTTCTCGGCCGAATTGATAACAAGTTTTCATCTAATTTCTGTACGCCCGGGCTGACATCACCATAGTTGACCTCACTAACGAATTCTCCCATGGTGTAGGTAATGCCTCTCAAAACATAACAAAAAGGACTGTCTCAGTCTTGAAAGAGATGTGAGGCCAAACGAGAAAGGGCTACATCAAAGAGAAAACTGGTCAGCCGTCAGTTCACCAAATAGAGCAGTAAATGATTCATTGCTCCAATAGAAAAATGACATTGACTATTATGTAGTGAACGTACATTACCATCATAACTAGTTTCATATCGCTTTAAATGTTGTTATACTTTATTGTAAATGTCCGTAACAAGTTACATAAATAAGTTGACATTACTGACAACAAAGTAATATAATAATTTAAAAGAAGAGTATATTTATAGTGACACTGCCTGATGTTATAATAATACCAAATTCTTCAGTATTAAGCTAATTAAAATTTATTTCCTTCCCCCCGAGTTGTACCCAGTGCTTCATATAATAATACAGTAAGAGAGTTGAGGAAGATCAGCGCGTCAGAAGTGGTAAAAAGAGCTTCATGTGGGCCTTGATTTCCGGGATGCGCTAACATTGAGATAAGTCATAGGCTCTGGGTAGATAAAATGTTAGAATGGTAATGCCACACGTTTGAATATACGCACCGCCACAGGCAATCCAAAGAAAAGTAACACTCTTCATGACATTTTCTTTAGAGCGTAAACGGCATACTCTGCGGTGCAAGATGATATAATACAACACAGGCTTATTGTGTTGCCGTTCAGAGTACATGCCGGCAGACTGAAGAAACTCTTGAGAGACCATCTCGAATGTGCAACGTATGCATTCCTCGAGATGGCACGCTGTAATTCCGGCCTTTTCAGATTTTGATGCTTCTTTAGGTGAATGAAAAGCGAGGATAGCTACTTCTTGAAATGAGCCGTTCAAAGCGTCATGCGCGATACAGTTGCAGTTTGTCTACGTGTTAGTGCACGCTTCTAAATGCCGACCTTACCTGTAACAGCAACGCGGCAAGCATAAGTCGGGTAATGTGGAGTTCAGTGGTACATCTTTGAATGGGCACAGGTGTATTTCAAGTAATTTCGCTGGAAGACCGCCGAACTTGCCGGCGATGGCGACATTGCGGACTCTATTTAGTTTCGAGAGACGTTATTACCATAGTCATCAACGACGATTACACTATATCTGATGATCTTCTCTTGGCCATGGCCCATATTAATATATTGCAGTAATCATCTTCGGGTATTTTTATTGCGTTGTCAAGTAATCAGCTGTAAGTCTGTCAGATTGTACGGTTAGATTAAGATATTGGGTTTCATGTTTCAAGTATGCTCCGCAATAAGAATGACTCACACCCATTGTATACAGAAATATATATATATATATATATATATATA
>MNPL01006194.1:37015-47132 GCA_002081605.1 Tropilaelaps mercedesae | reverse complement strand
GTGTGTGTCTGTGTGTGTGTGTGTGTGTGTGTGTCTGTGTGTGTGTGTGTGTGTGTGTGTGTGTGTCGGAGCTACGTTCGCGGATCGGACGAATCAGCTGGCCTGAATGCAATATCATGAGACGACCTATTCGCTTCCGACCGTGACAATGAATTTTCGTTTTCAGATGGCAATTTAACAACTTCGGTAGTGCGATTTCAGCCTCGTGCTGAAGACAACGGTCAAAGTCTGGTGTGTCGCGCTGAAAATCCGCGTATGTCTGTGCTAGGAGTTCGTGAAGACCAATGGGATCTGAATGTCTACTGTGAGTTGAGATGTTTGCCTGCCGAGATTCACGTCACGTTCCATTATTATAGATATTAGGCAATTATTTCTGCAATATTTTTGCAATATAAGGCCAACTTGCCGCCCCCTCCTCTTCCGCCCGCGCCCCGCGCCCCCCAATTAGCGAAATGAACATATCAAGTTTAATTATCTATGATAGCTGAGAAGATCTGATTCGGTACGTTCAGAGAGAAATCAGGGGTAGAAATCCGAACGCGGTTAGTAGTTACCCAACTGTCAGATGAGTGTGGAACTTTTTCGCGGTTACCTTGTCCGAGCAGTAGACACTGAAGAATCGAGGGTCCGGCGGAAGATGATCACGAATAGAGTTTAGGTTTCCTCAGCAGCCGCTACCAGAGGCGGCGGCGGTGGTGGTGCATAGATCAATCAATCTCAAGTAAGGGAAGCTCCATTCTTTCTTTTTCGATTTGTTCGACTGCTACGAACATTGCCGAGTTCTTCTTCATTACGTTACACTGAGAAAGACTACCGAACGACAGGAGGCATCTTCTGCACGTGGCGATATCGACACGCATCGGAAAACTGGGCTGGTCATAGGGCTAACAGGGACAAGCGTTGTTTGGCAAAACTTTGACGTTTCTAGCCATGACCGGCTCGCACTTTCCCGAGGCTGGCCATGTTCCCGAGCGGCTGGCGCGTTCGCCGCGCGTGGGATCGCAGATGTTCGCGGGAGCTTCGCGCCGGGAAGAGTTGCTCTACTTTGAAAATGGATGGGCCAATTTCAGCTCCGCCCGTTTGCTTTAGTGGACCGCTCTGTTTCGAGGGCAGACTGGTGGTGACCCAGGACGCGTTCAGCTGGCGCAGGCATTCAAATAAAGTACGGCTCACTGTGGGTCCCTGAGTTTTTCTAGTTGTTGTTGTTCCTTGTTTTGCCTCGAGGGGCGAGTTAGCATCGGCGACCCGAGAAGAACGAAGTGTAACACGGCCGCGAATGAACATGCCTTCCTCGGAAGTAGCCAAGCCTCGATGGGAAGTCCGTGAACGCGTCCGATGGAAGGCGGCCAACACTTGCGACGCCGAAAAGACGACCGCAGATGAGGCTGGACGGATAACGTGACAACAGTGACTTGTGAGCGACGCACGCTCACGCGAGTGGAACGCTCACGAAGCACAGCGAGCGCGATTCAGGCTTGACAGAATTTCTCCTCAATGAGATCGGCACGTGGCCTGGCCCTGCAGGTCGACGACGCGATGCAATGACGACCTACGAGAACTTGCGTGACAGGTCAACTCCTTCTCTGCGCTGAATACGGACGTTTGTTGTGTGTCCGACGTCCTCGTGTGCGTGACCCACTCGGTCTGATTAATATTGAGCTTCCCCTGGCACCCCCCTCGTCAGGATGTTCGTCGTCGAACGAAAACGTAGACAGGATAGGTGATTCTAACATGGACGGACGACGAGACGAGACTTTTTTTTTATTTTCTGAATCAGCGTCGTCAATTATTTGCCCGCGAATGGTGCGCCATTGTGGGAAAAGCAAAAATGTCAAGGTCATTCATTATGTGTCCTTGCGGGGACTGCCCTTCAGGGGTAGCATAGGATATCTGTGTACGAATTAGGTCC
The DNA here is from genome assembly GCA_002081605.1 of Tropilaelaps mercedesae. Lineage (NCBI taxonomy): Eukaryota > Metazoa > Arthropoda > Arachnida > Mesostigmata > Laelapidae > Tropilaelaps > Tropilaelaps mercedesae. Next base: position 45,223 of record MNPL01006194.1, on the reverse strand, counting down.
AACTTTCGCTAGACACTCTCATCTGTTCCGTGTTCCGAGGCAGACGTTTCGTTGTTACCCATACTCATTTCAGTCATCTGCGGCAAATCCGCAGGTAGACTTCGGATCTCATACGACAGAGCGCGACGCGGCACTTAGGCGAAGTCCGAGACAATTACGTAATTGTAAAGTTAGTCGTTAGTCGTCATCTAGTTAGGACTGAGCTCACAGATCGAGTCAATGGCCAGAGTAAAGAGACCGCGGTCTCAGTCACGCTCTTGAATCCTCTCGTCACGCATACATCGGCTAACGTCGTCCTTGCCGCTTGCAGACCGCCCCGTTGTGCGTGTCCAATTGGACGCGTCTGGTCAAGGTTCAATAACGGAGGGGAGCGATATTTCCATTGTGTGCCTTGTTGACGCCAATCCAGCGCCCTTCAGCCCTCTCGTCTGGAAGCACAACGAGCACAAACTATCGCCCACGCCCGGCTCTGGGATGAGTGTGCGGCGGAATCGCCTTCACATCCGTGACGTGCGGCACGGGCACGCCGGAAACTACACCTGTGAAGTGGCCAACGGACAGGGTTCCGGCGTGTCGCCCGCACTGTTCCTGCGGATCAAGCGTAAGTTCACCGAAATGTCGTCGCCCCCCCCTGCATGCGAATGCCTCGTCCTTGAAACGAGTCACCTTTACAGAAGTTCAAGGTCGAACTGACTTGCACGGCATGCATAGGATTTGTCGGCTTAGAGGAAACGTACCCCATTCCTGTTTCCTCTTTAGGATCGTTATTTCCTGAATAATGAGAAAGTGTCCTATTGCGTGATTGTTGATAAGCTTGATCGTTTTCACGCCAGCAAAGCGCCGCAATTAAATATCTAGACAAATAAAGCTTACATGCCCGTTTACAAGACAGGCCGCAAAGGCAGGACAGGTCCCGAGCAGGTCTCGGCACGAGTTCGTTTGAATTGTTCAACTCAAAAGGGCCACGAGGAAGGAAGGCCCGCCTCGCAATAACGATAACTTGAAGAATTAACATCAACAGAAATCAAAGAAACCTCCGCAATATGAGATTGACACAGGATCTCGAAGATGTTCAAGATCAAAATTACGTCAACTCCCCGTTGAATTCATCTTTCCGACTTCTATTCCGCCAGCGTCTGGGGGCCTTTTCATCGTCTTTTCGGGTTACCTGTCTTCTCGTTCCGTTTTTCGCAGCTCCTTCTGTTTGCGTTCCGTGAAAAAAAACGAAGACCAACTGTTGAATCAAGTGATCCCGCCGTTCTTTCCGCACGTGCTGGTGGGGGGTGGGCTCCTACTGGCCCCAGACTGTGAAGAGCAGACTCCCCAATTTCTCCCCAGCACCTCTCGAGCGGAGAAGTCGAGTTCGCCAGGTTTTGGCTTATTTTCCCTCGTTTCGGTCTTCGAGTGGCGGCCGAACAGCAGAGACAGTAGCAGGCGGATGAGGGGGCGCCGACAGCGCCGTGGAACACATCGCCTTTTCCCGCCACCGCCCCGGCCCGAAGGCTCTCTCGGGGGGCCTCTTTTTCCACTGTGATCCTCCTGCACGGTGATCTTAGACGGCGGCTCGGAGACCAACGACCAAGCCAATCGTTCTCCATCTTTCTCTTTCGCGTCTGCGTCGTCGCCGGTTCTTCCGCACCCCCTCGCTTCGGGCGACTGCACTCCGGCCACCAGCGTCCGCTGCGCTGTTCAAATGTTCCAACATAACTTCTTCATTGCGACGGCGCGTCCGCAGATTGAGTTGGCTGGATGGATAGACCGTTCGCTGCGACGTATGGAGGCTCGGGCCGACGACGACGCCTGCTCCTTGACGGTTCTTCGGGGGTCCGGCAAGTGACGAGTACTGTTCTACGAGTAGAGGCTGGAACGGCGGCGGGTGCAATGACCGTGAAATATAAGAAATGGGCAGTGGGGATCTGAAGAGAGAAGATGTGGAATAGATGGTAGCCCCCCGGAGGACGTTGAGCGGAGCACAGCGCAGGGGGTCGACGCCTATGGGTCTTCCCATACGGGCGCCCGACGTGGGGGCATATCTGATGGGAAGGAAAGAACAATTTGGGGGTATGAAGTAGTCGTGTAAGAAGAGAGCGAAGCAGGGCTCCGACAGAAGCAGCAGGGAACCGTCGTAGCGAAGCGAAATGAGGAAAGGAACTGGCTTAGAGTGCGGAAAGGGGAGCAAAGGGGAAACAGAGGTGGTGAAGGGGTCCAATAGGAGAGATGGTCAACATGTAATGGATAGAACCCATTGTGCACGTTTGTGCGTGTGTGTTCCTAACTGGGTACGATAAGTAGGGCACTTTATTATAGCCGTTGTTTATGTGTGTGTGTGTGTGTGTGTTTTATCCATCGAAATTTTTTACTACTGTTCCAGATTACAGAGAAAACAAACATGAACGTGGCCGGATGGCGCACTACAGAAGCAACCGAAATCTCCACTGGATTTGGTTGAATTTTTTTCTAGCCTAATTAAGACCAAGATTTTGAGAGTGTTTTTTCGGTATTCTCAATGCACCTTATTCGCAAGCTGTTCAACTGCAGCTTCACCATTTTCTAACGTGCATGTTTGAGCACCTTCTCGCCTGCCTGCCTGCCTGCCTGCGCGAAAACACTCGACCCACTTTCACCATGGGGGGGTCTGTTGCGACTGGCTGTAAACGTGACAAGGAAAAGTGGGGTTCGTCATAATGGGTGTCATAATGTGGCTGGTAACTATATGGAGCGTGTTTTGCAGACGTTCCGCTGTGCCGTCCGCAGCAGCGGGTTGTTTACCATACGCGTATAGGCGAGACGATTTTTGTGACATGTTCTGTCGCCTCACATCCTTCATCGGTGTCCTTCCGGTGGAAGGTGAACAGCACAACAAACGAAGGACGAGTTGACAGGTTTGTACGATAGTGTATGCGCGCTTGTCGTTAAACGTATGCGTTTGTATTCCCTCTAGGGACCAAGGGAAATAAACGAGATCAGCTAAGATAGAATGGCGGCTTCGAGGCTGTGCAGGCGACCTTGGCCGTCGACAAATTTGCTTTCTTTCTCCGCCAGCTAATTTTAAGTTGATCCTAAGTGAACGCTGTTCGCGTTTATGGTTCTATAACATTTTTTTCATGTCTCTGTTTGTCTGTGTGTTTTCGTCCACTTTCAGGTTCACGTGGGACGGAACAACCAGCGTAGCGGAGTTTACACCGCGTAAAAGTGAAGATTTCGGCACTTTACTCTGCTGGGCACGCAACCAGCTCGGAGACCAGCGGGAGCCATGCACCTTCGTCATAGTGGACTCGGGTTAGTCGAAACTCTCATCCAGGACCGGGGGTTGTTGGGAAAACGAGTCTTCTATTCCTGATGAAGTGATAACTAGCCTCTGAAGCTACGAAGTCTGCAATCTGAATCGTCGATACGCGGTTTCATTAAATCATCTAAACGTTTTGCTTCCGCCTGTAGTTAGTTACGATAAATACTATACTAGAGTAGTTTTTTTTGCATCTACCTACTGGATAGTGCTTTACCCCTCGGGGTAAAGCAGTCTAGATCCGTTCGGTGGCCCGACTGAAAGCAATACTACTTCTACAGTAGGACCCATTAGGACGTATTTGAGCAAGGATCTATGAAAGAAATGAGGGGGAGATGCGCCCGAATCGGCCGCCTAAGAAGAGCAGCAGTGTCTCCGAATCTGGAATTCATCCTTGCCGGCCCGAATCCTGTTCTTCGAGTCAATTGAGACACATTTAAGTACGTGTCTACCGACTGCTGTTAGTCGCCAGACAGCCGAGTCGCTCCGTACCAAAGAGCTCTACCTCAAAAGCGTAACTGGATAGCGCGGGCCAACGTCCCTGCCCAACGTCCGTCGACCCGTCGATGCCGTGGGAGGAGGTTGTAGATGTACCGTGGAAAAAGCGGCGACTACTACTACTACTACTACTACTACTACTACTACTACAACTACTACTACAACTAGTACTGATGGCGTCGCCAAGTTAGGGAGAAACGTGGAAAACGACCCTTAATAGCCATCAGACGACGAAGGATTCAATTACTCCGATCGGGCGGCGCACCACCAGCCCGTGTGATTGTTCGCTATTTGGCCACAAATGAGACGGGGAAGTATTCTGTAAACTGAAAAAACGTACGACGGTAACGGGGTCTACAGGATACGAGCGACGTTTTTAGAGAGGGCGTAGCAATAAACACTAACCAGTTTAAGTTTTGATTCGTTTATTTACGCCGTCTTCTGCCTTCTGCCGGTACGTGAATGCATGGCTGTTTCTGCTAACATAACGGATAAGTGCCTATTTTCGACGGGCTCACGGTGAGAGTTGAATCATACTTTCGATACGAATTGTGGCCAAATAGCTGTGAATAACATACAGCTGTTACGGGCGATGCGTTTAGTTACGTTCTCTCCATGTGGCCGAAACAGACCAGGATTCCCCTGACTATACTATGACAGCTTCCAGGCTTGCGATCCAGCGAAATGCAGTGACCTGCACTAGCTACGACGTCTAGCCGTACCATAGATAGCGTAAAGTACGCGTCGTACAGGCTGATTCAGTCAACGAGCATCGTTGTGCTAGGTCAACGGCTGATTCCAACGCAATCGAAGGTCTGTTCCGACTCTCGGGAACTCCTGTCTGTCGTCTTAGGCGAAGAACCCATCTAGGTGCCTTGCGTTACCCTCCTGGCTGGCGCAGAGGCGTAACTGGCGGATCAGGGGGGTCAGGAGCTCCCAAGGCTGATCATTATCTGCGGAAGCTATTTTTCTTCGGCTTTCCCCATCCGACCCTTTCCAACCTTCCGTCACTCGCCCTCGCTCGCTTATCCGGTCCGCAACCGACTCCAGGCAGAAATTTTTGAGCTCCACACCGTTCTCCCCTTAACGGGCTCTGCCCCTCCGTCCATTGGCCTTTAAGAAGCCGCGTTGAAGCGTTTGCGTCCGGCAGGAATCTTTAGCTAAGAAGTCGAAAAGGGAGGAGGAATGAAGAGGTGGAATGCGGGCCGGTGAAGGAGGAGATCGATTTTTGATTCATTGCAAAAAAAAAAACGACTTAGAAGAAGACGGAAAAGGAGAAGGTACGGGGTCGATGAAGGCCAAGGAGGACTTGGAGAGGGGACTTCACTGTTTACGCGGCTGCTGCTAGTGTTCACAAGCACTGGTTGTTCGAGTTTATGTTGAAAATGCCAGATTGCACGGACAGCCTAAGAACATTTCAGTAGTAAGAATACCGGATCAGCAGACGTTTTGGGAGTGCTACAGCCGGAGTCTGCAGTTGCATGTGCGGGTGTCAATCTATAACGAGGTGACTTTACTGGTGGCCGTTCTTGTCTAGGTCGTCAGCAAATGATTGCAACTATCGCGTCAGCGTTGTTTAATACTGTTTAATCTTGTTCAGTAATTAATAATTGAATTACTTCAATATGGATGGGACTAGACAATTGGTGGCAATGATTTGAGAAAATGTTTTCCCAAAAATTGTTACTACAGGTTCCCCTTGGCTGGCGGACGAGCTCACCATAGCGGCTTCACTGTGCGTAGCCCTCCTTCTCGTAATGTTCATCTCATTCATGATAATACTGAAGAATCGTCGTCGCGACAGCAACTATATGCAGGGTATGTGGCGCGTATGAAGAATGTATAAACAAAATCGGACGAATAAGTTAAGCACAGTTGTGTGGAGCGCAGTTTAAGCCATTAGAATGACGCTTTTACTGGTCTTCTTCTTGCTTTGAATGTTGAACAGCACTTTATTGCGGCGGAATGTTGAAAACCATTTAGCTTTTGTGATTCTACACGAAATCTGCACAAAAAGACTCTGCTTGTTCTGCACCGTGTGCGAACCCCACAATTTTTATGCAGCAACGTGCTCAAGGCGCAGTATTATTAGGATACTTTCGAAGTCTTCGAACAGTAACTTAGCAGCAAGCTGAAAGTAGCGCTCATTTATTCAGGAAGCAAAGGTTTCAAGTTAAAATGTGTTGCATGAAAAACGGCTTTTTCGAAAGCCGTGAGTCAATTCAGGCAGCAAAACAAGCTGCCCGAAAGCGCAAGGCACAGAAACGAAACTGCGCTCCAAAGGTATGCTATCAGAAAATAGTCCAAAAAGAACAGAAGGAACAGCGTCCGGTGTATCGCATTTTTAATCCCCGAAGCATTACTCCTATTAAGCCCCACAGGGCGGTCTTTTAAAACGCTGATACTTTCCCTCAGTATAATTAGACGCCTTGCGCCTTAGCAAGGCGAGCTATTGGCCTATGAACAGTTTAAGTTCAAAAAATAAAGCATCAATGATTTCTACAAGGAGTACTCGAATTTGTAGTTCCCTCGACGACTTACCTATGAATAAATCATTGTCTTTCAGCCTCTTAGTCGGCTTGGCCAATGCCAGTCTACGAACAAACACTACGCAAGCAAAATCAACTTAATATTCGAAAATGCGACATGTTCGAAAATGGACGATTCGCATCATAGGTCTATGCACCCTGAAATTGAGCCGTACTGCCGCTACATACCTGTACGCACCACAGCGTAAAATGGCGATGACGAAGGCGGCTGAACATTCGATACAAATCAATCATCAATCATAGTGATATATGTCTATCCGACAGACATTTGAGTAGGTGGCATTGCATGTTCGAGATAGGTACATCGAGGCCATCGAAACGGTTCACGTAGGGAAACATTGATAGTCCAAGTATAAACAGGAAAGGCAAGGGGAACAATAGCCATGCCCCTTGCTGTTTGCTCGTTGGAAGCGGCCGTTGTTTTGAGCTATCGAAAGTGCAAAAGTAACTCAGCCATTTTGCCCGTCCATTTCGAGCTTTTGCCCTCGAATGGTAGTTCAACGAACAGATATATCGCAAAGAATGCAACTGCAACGAATTATCTAATATTGATGAAATAACTGCTTTGAGAGGGGTTCATTATTACTATGGAGAATGTAAGCGAATGTTCTTCGAAGCAAACAAGCACGCTTTAGGCGACGACGACAACAACAACAAGATAATAATGATAATAGAAATAGTATGTGTGATGAGAATAACAATAGTAATTTACTTACAGAGGCCTGCGGTTCTGGACACAGTGGCGTCATCGTGCCGAAAAGTAACGGCTGCAACAATAACCAATTCAACGATGCAGCCTTTCTTACGTGAGCCGATGTGAATTGAAGCTACACGCAAGAACATGAGATTTTTTGCTCACTTTTCGACGCCACAGAGATGTCACCGTAACATGTTGGCCCATACCTGGCAGCAACGATGTAGTTCAATAACAACCGTCACAACAAGGAACACGGTGATACTTACACCGACTGGTGTGCGTCTGTGTGCCGAAAAGGCGAACAGCCGCCGTACATCCAAGATGCAGAGGTTGAGGAAGAAATTCGGTGCTGATTGTAACTACGGATGGGGAACTGCTGTCGACACTGCATAAAGCATAAGAGAGACGAATGCATGGATAACTGACCATACGAATGTTGTCACTTGTACAGGTAGGATATAACGTGCGATAGAACCCAAGCGCCGATGATGGCTTGTACGGTATGTCGTTGACACGACGACCACAACTGTATGCATATCGTTGTGGGGGGCAAAGATATTCAATCAATAATACGAGGGGGCATACAGGTCGATGGGACAGGAGGCTGTCTATAGAATGAAGGTGGCCCGCGATTATTGCGACTAGGGGACGGAACTCATTTGCCCCCCACTCGTAGAGGCCATATTGACCACGCGCGAAAGGTGAAAAAAGTGGATGACTTTTTCTATTCATCGAAAGCGTTTTAACCTTTCCTTCCCCTATTCGCTCATTGGACTCAGTCGATTTGCTCTCGGCTTTCCGACTCTGTCAGTCCAAGGAAAATGTTAGACTAAATTGGGTAAAGTAAATACTAAAAGATGGGAGAAAGTCTTCCAGCCAATGGAAGTGCCTCCATTTTATCGGGGGAACAACCGAGCGGCAGGAACAACCGACAGGATTGAATCAGTCGTTCGATTTCGGTGCTGTTCGTCGGTTAAGCGACGGTTGACTGATGCACTTTCTGCGCGGACTTCAATTAACACGACTTTAAAACTCAGAGAGCGATAGTGGTAGAACGCGATCAGACAAGAAAAACTTGCTGCAGTTTGCATGTTCCAGAAACTGCATCGCTCAATTCGGGTTCTCATGACCTTCAATGGTTAGCTGGATATGTGTGTGTGTGTGTGTGTGTGTGTGTG
>MNPL01006194.1:11808-36432 GCA_002081605.1 Tropilaelaps mercedesae | reverse complement strand
TACAGGCGGTTGGCTATTTGATAATATAGGAAATATGAGAGAAAGACGAATGAACGTTGAGTTGCCGCGTAAAATTTCAGTTTCCTGTGAACTATTATAATTATTGGTTTTAATTATGTAAAAATAAAAAGCCGACCAACAAACTGCACCGCCAATAAAACCAGTCAAATGTAATTAGATATTTACATCTAAAATGTATTTTATGTTGGCAGTAAATGCTGCGATAAAGCTCACTATCATGTTCTGTCAGCGATATCAGTTTGAAGTTGAAGACAACTGCAAGAGACATGTATACCATCAAAATATAAACAGTGTGCCACATAGTCTACTCTTTCCAGCCCTTATTGGCTGTGAGGGTACTTTCAAAAAAATAGACAAACACAAAAATGCTAATCCCTTACTGCGTGTCGACAACAGAAGACGATGAACTTGCTAATCGCGGCATTTAGTCTCTCGCGCTTTCTCTCTTTCTCCCTCTCGACCATTTGTACAGTGAACAAAATACAAGCCCGTCATTTGGTGATCTGGACCGTTGGGTTTCCACGCTTATCGGGTAAATAGCGCACACACATGCACACACAGGCTGCACATACGAAAGTAAACAAACACGTTGTAACTAATAAACTATGTCTCAAGGAAACACAGAACTCGGTAGTAAACTGATGAAGTAATACACATCTTAAGGTCATTATAACGATTACATTTATTATGAGTAATGAGACAACACTAATGCGTTACTAACAGCGATCCAGAAACACGTATTTTTTGGTGAGGTTGGGAAGATTGTGTTGTATGACATCGAGAAAAAAGGGTAAGCAGACCGACACGCACTGATAGGACTCATACGTCAATATGATTTATGGATGACTGAGAAAAATAGTAATGCCGTTGATAAACGAAGGAGGAAAATACTTCTTTGATATTCAGCAAAATCTACTTTTCTCCCGAATTCTACTAAGTACATAGTTAGTCAGTCAGAGTGAGAAAGACTTGCATCGAAAGGATGACTCGTTCCGCTGTTTGTGCCACCAATTATTGTCTATGCAAGGACGAATTGGCTAGGCGTGAACCTGGAGTGAGGCTTCTTGATGCGTTCATCATGTACAAATAACTATACATAGATATGCATAAATGTAATGTATGAGACAATTACCATGAGAGATACTGTATCAAGCGAATCAGGACGGGACGCAGATTTTAGAAATGGAGAGGTCACTGAGACGGGTTCGAGTCGCGCTACAGAAAGTCTCCAAGTAGTCTAATCTTGCAATTGTAACGGCTCATCGTCTACCGAATGGCGGAAGAAGAACAACTTGCATCAAAAAGAGCAAACGGATAGATATTCATTATTGCTTTGGAAGTTCATCGACTGCAACCTCTGGATCATTCGATTCCTTGGATTATTACCATTTCCTCGTTTCGTCTACTAGTCTTCACTTGTTGAAGTGAAACTAGACGACGCCTTCGCTGATATAATGCCTAAGCAAAGGGAAACCGATGCAGAGCCCCCCGCCACACAGTGAGAAGTACCAGAAGCCAGAAAGCTGCCCCTTTCTAAAAGCGAATGTCCACCATTTTTATCAGCAGGTGCGAAAAAATGTACTGTACTATTTGTTATCAATCGGGAAAATGTACAGGGTGGCTATAAAAAAATTACTAGAAATTGTTCCTAAGTTCCGGTAATCGACCTAGCCAGACAGCAGCAGCACAACCGGCGTCGTGACTATCTTTTCTGGGACGAAATGCTGGTCCTGTCAACGATCAGTTATTAGCTGACCGTTAATAAGCACTGTGATGCTGTAGACGGACCTAGTATAGCTAAGACTGGAAGATTGTACAGTGCACTAGGTCAGTAGTCGATTGAGTGCTTGGTCGACGTTTCCAAAGTACCCAATGGTGGCATGTCTGTTTTCGACAATAGGAATTGTAATTGGAGGGGTCTGGACATTCATATCGCTGCTCACCCCCTCCGTTGAGTATACGATACATATGAATAGTTAAAATAGTACATAAACACATGCATATACGGATAGGCAAAGTAGTGTACTTGCGGATTTTTCAGAAAACAGCTGAAAAGACAATTGCACCTATAAACAATGACATTGATCCCCACAAACGTGAACATTAACACTGATGCTCTTGGTACACAGGGACATATCACCAAAGAACGCGGAAGATGCTAACGAAAGCGCAGAAATCATAGGGTCTTTAAACTAAAGTAACTAGTTATGAGCTATGTACAACCGCAGGTGATGATGTTCAAGAGAGAATCAACGACTCACAAACTAACTCATTGATTAGACTAACGACGAGCTGAAGAAAGTCAACCAGAACACCCAGCAACTAACTGTTAATAACCGCCACGGTATAAAGTAAAAGATAATTCCCATTTTCTATCGTGTTCCTAAATCAACGACAAATTCATCGCAATGTGCTGCCACATGAATTTGAATTAAAGAAGACATAAGGCAAAAAAAGATGTAAGGTTAACAGAGCTAAGACCGAGACAGAGCAGTGAATTATAATAAAGCAAGCAACAAATTACAAGATAAATGATGCTTCATTTTCTGAAATTGGACTGCTTATTTACTCATTTATATGTTCGTATATATGTCTGTTCTTAGATGTATATTGGTCAGTATTTAGTAGATCATTCGCATAGCCCCAACCATAGTGAAGAAATCAATAACGGATAATGATCACTAGTAGATTCGAAACAGAGGAAAAAAAAAGGTGCCCATAGTACTATAACTTGGCAGGACCTTAATAGGGATTATATCTTTGTAGGCGGACGTGGCCTTGACTTTTTGAAGAGTTTATTTTTAAAAAAAACTGTGTTGTATAATACTCACTGCCTAATCATGAGAGGATTTTCGGTCTCGTCAGATATCATCAGATTTTTTTGTGTATACGAATTCTTTCTACCTCTGACGCTCAGAAAGGGACCTTTTAACGAAAATGTCTTTTTTTGTTTTCCAAAACCCATGCGATCATTCAGTGCCATGATATAAGGATATAAGGTTCTGTTACCACGACGATCTACCTCGCCTCTCCAGGCAGCCGCATGTCATCAACGGATTACCGGTAACACGATGACCGTGGGAAATATTTCACATTAGTTACATTATCATTAATGCCATTCCGAAAGGAAACCCACTTAAGCATAAAGTTGAGATCCTCCAGTTACTGTGGAAAAAACTCTTCGAGCCGTACATTGTGATCAATCAAATCATATGATCCAAGTCATACTAGGTAAAGATTCCTCCAGGCGGTATAAAATAAACGGCGTTACATCACAACCTATTCTTCTTAGCATGAACCTTTGTTGAGTCCGTATCTTCATTTCACCACGCTCAAGTCAAACTAAACCGATCAACCTAACACGGTGTGTGTAGAGTATTAACGTAGCATACGGGAATTTGTACCTCAATCCTTAAATGCAATTCTAAAGCCAACACGAAGAGAATCTCCAAGAAGCTTGGAGATTCCACCTCTCACAAAATAAATGGACGAGTTGGGTGAACGATTTTTGGTGACACTTGGCTAAATTCTGTCGAATAAGAAATGAGAACTTGTATCGACTCGTATGTAAAACAGGTACATCTATTATGTGAAACACATTGTCGTTTCTATATGATTATTTTAATCAACGACACCCTGTCTAATGTTTTTTGGCGCCCTTTCCTTTCGGTAAAGTCCGGGGCGGCTGATCGCCGGAGCCCGTCTGCCAAGCGTAAACGATTTAGTTCTAAATCGTAGCGCATATATTAGCATCGTCGCACAGTTGTGTGTTCGACGGTCAAGTTTAGGTGCACTTACATTCAACCAGATACACTACCAAAATCTGTCGTCGTCCGTCTTCTTGCCTACTAACTTCGGCACTTCACTGTCTCCATCGAACAGAAGCCGATCGTCTCGAGTCGTATCCGCCGATTCGTGCGTTCGGTCGTGGGTGAAGTGCGTACATGTGTACTTCTTTGTATGTCCCGTGTGGATTCGCCTGCCGTACAAGCTTTGGCGGCTGCACAAACACAAGGTCGAATGAAAATTGGAAGAAGCTGCAGCGGTCGTTCCCACCTCCCCCCAAGAACGGCCTGGGACGTTGTTGTCTTTGGACGACGATGACGACGAACTCGAGAGTGTTCGGGTCTCGACTCAAATTGAACCGAACTTGATACGGAGTGGTGAAGAGATCAGCGGTGTGCTCAATGTGCACACCGCAGATATGGTTGCTATTCGCGGCCGATCGGTCGGGGATGTCGTATCGGGATGAACGGATCCTGCGACAGAGCGGCGGACTCCAGTGCGCGGCTGCTTACGGATAGATGCGGAAAACGGGGGAACGAACAGAAGGAGTTCATGCGCCGTCCATCCGACGTAATACACACTTATTGCCCAATGTCTATCGAACATGTTTATCTAAACGTAGTTCGCGAGTCGAACAAACATTTGTCGGGTTTGGCCCTTTTGCGAGGGGGAGAAAGGGGCCGGAAGAAATATATACACTTTGCTGGGCCGAACGATGGAACTGCTATGAGGGAGGATTCCTCGGTCCTTTGTCTTTGTTTGCGTTCTGGAGTCTGTTTAGTGCACGGCAGGTATAGACCTTTTACTGTACAGCCATGGTTCGCTTTCTGTTCGATTTGAGCGTCCCGAATAGTGTTGTTATTCTTTCTATCAGTCCAATGTATGCCAGATAAAATACACTCTGTACAATGATCGCAATCACTTATTCACAACCGCAAATGTACGTCTTTGTTGGGCTGGCTAGCCAAGATGACCCTGGCTTTTGTATTATAAGTTGAAAATGTTTGATATTATCCAGCCATTCTGTTATTTAGCCGACTCTTCTCGACTTTTCGGTAGTATCGAATACAGCAGCACAGCTGATTGATCCTTTGGTGCTCTGATACGTTTGGCTTACCTTAAAGTCTATGCAGTAAAGATTGGCTTTGCCGCTCGTTGAACCGCCCTCTGATGGAGGGTTGCTATTAGCAGAAATACGTTGCAAAAATGGGTTATCGTCGTCATTTTAGGATGTGCACAGCAATATCTTGACGCTATGGCGAACTGAAAGAGAACTGACTGTACTTTGCTGACACGTAATTTTTGAAGCTTAAGGTTAAGTCCTCGATGTGCGTATATTGCGGTTGTCACCGCCGGAAAGCGATCCTCTCACGCATCCGCTCTCTTTAGAAGGTGCGAAAATTTTTTTTCTGTGAGGCGTTTTTCCTTGCATTACGCTAAATATTGAGTGAAACGTCTCAGACATTTTCAAGCCTCAAGTATAGTTCCATTAATGCAACATGACCACGAACTTGGGTGAAATTATATTCAACTTGCGAGCAACTATAAAACTTCAATGTATTTAAACGTCACTTTAAAAAATGTAGACCAATTTGTCATATTTGTATAATTTCAGACAAGCAGAAGATAGCAACAATAGGCCTGTTAAATGACCTCAAACCACCTCTTAGTATGAAACATAGCTCAACGCTCTTGAGAAACAATATACTAACTGTACTGGTTTTAGCTTAATTTTCGTAAAGCGTGCTAAGTTACAGCTCACAAGTCCCTTGAGTGTTTGCACAGTTAGTAAAACATTGGCCGGTGAATATTTTATGAATTTAGAACTTTTTTTGCTAGGATCCTCGCCAACGAAATGCTAAACCTCGTACTGTTCCTCTACCGGAATTTCGTCTAAGCATGGTAGACTAAAAAGGGGTTAAAGTAAGTTTCAACCGGTCGGGTCGCAGCGGCTGGCAGGCCGGCGGCAACCCCAGCTCAGCTTCTAAGAGAGAACCAACGACCTCATCCTAAACGATGCTCTCCATACGAGCAACATTTATGTTTCGCTACGTTACGCAAATGCTTTTTTACGTGCCGATTGCGAACTTAGAAGCATCAAAATAGGCGCACTTGATTATCCTTTTTCTCATTTCCCCTAAGGAGGAGCAGGATCAGTTTGTACTGAGCATTTAAGCGGGTAGCTACGCTACCACCGTTCTCTACAGCCACTTCACCACCTTGGGGTCCTTCTGGGACGAGGACCCTTGAGACGAAGGCCGCGTACGTAAGCCTTTTCCGTTCGAACTTTGTCAAAGGTTGGGTTGAAGCTTGCCAACGGAGATTAGGTTAAGTCCCGAACTATAGACGCTAAGGTGAAGCAACCTTGCGGTACACACCGAGCACGGATCGTGCACCCCATGGCCAAGGTGCTGGCGAGATTAAGCTCTTCGACGCCTTGGCGTGGCAATGCCACGACGCACCTGTGTGCACGTAGAATCCAAGGACTAGAATTCACAGCTGATAGTGTCATGTAGGCGGTGGGCGTCAACATTCAATGCTGTAATGGAACCAATGGTCAAATCGCTCAAGGTGGATATTGCAAGGAGACCGCACAGAACTCCGATTGAGGTCCCTGAGTAGCACATACTGACGGGATCAAGTCCGAACGGAAAAAGAAGCGCAAAGAAACGAAAGAAGGCACACGTTTTAACCAGGACGGCAGAAATAAACTTTGAGACATTTCATCCGTTCCATTCCGCTGTGTCCACGATGCGATGAGGAGCGTTGCCGTTCGGAAATAGAGCGAACCGATATTAAGAGACGCATTTCATTTGCTCTGGTTTAATTAGTTGTCGATTGGTAGGAACATTTCTTCACATGGGATTCTGGAATATTATGACCATGTCACACTTAAGGAGATGACGTAAATATGAGCATACACGAGTAACACGTACAGCAAATGGCAGGCGTTGTCGACCTCACATTACAAAAAATGGAATTCGAGTATTCAAATAGATATGACGGACTTCCACGTTTTTGCTCACACGGCACTGATACATATCTTGACGATACATTTCAGAGATGGAGATACGAAGTCTTATCTCTATGTGAAGTACACTTTTTATTTGGTCATTTTGTCTAAAACGGTGATTTCGCCCCTTTAGCCTTTTATTTCCTCCACTTATTGTGAGCTGCTCGACCAAACACGCTCAGGTTCTTTGTATTTTTTTCTTTTGTTACATATTTTGTAACAAACGATCCAAACATATTTTCGAATTTCCAGAGAAGCTAACTGTGCCTTTAGTTCAGCTCTGAGCAAAATTGTTCGGCCTATCGGTATACCCTAAGATCACCACCACTCGCGTGGTGCTCGTTGTCGGCGGTCTTTGTGTCTCTCGTTTTTATGCATTTTTCTCTTGTGTGTTCCAATTCTTCCTATAGCTTCTCCTTTCGCCACGTTTATCGCCCTTTGGGGACCAGCTAGTAATGTTGGTGCAGTTGGCCCAGTTGTGCACTTTAGCTCAGAAGGCAACGAAAGGTAGAACAAAGAGGTTCGATGCTTCTACTGTTTCCTTCGATGCGAATAGAAGGGCAGGGGAGGTGTGAAAACGACTGGGACGAGTGGGCCCTGCTAGTTCGATGTTCGCGTTGGCTACGCGTTGTTGTTGTTCTGTTCGGTCACTGAACAGAGCCGATGTCACTGGTGCTGCTCCTGCCAGATACTGTGAAAGCTGCTAGACTACGTTGGCCCGTAGGCCAAACGACAAGTGTGGAGATGTCCCTTTTTGTAGCTAAAGAACAAGAGAGCGAGTGAGTGTGCATGTGAAAGGGAGATGCGGTAACACCTTTATCGCTTTCTCCTATGCTATCGTTTTTCTGCGGTTATCCGAAGAATCCGAGACAATTTGCTGACCTCGTGTTCGGTTTTGACGTGGTCTTGATTCGACTAGTGTGTGGCTGTAAGGCCCGATAAGTCCACCGCAATATACGTTACTTTTAGGATCAGATCTCTAGGCTAAAAAGGCTATCCCTAGACGTCATAGGGAGGCTGGAGGGGATCAGGCGAATAATGTTAGAGCAGAAAGGCCAAAGGTGATGATTGCAAAGAGGCCAAACGCATCACGAAGTCGTCCGGCTGAACCAAGAGAAGCTTTCACACGAAGGAGATGAGGTCAATAATGTAATTAGCAATAAAATATTAGAGGCTATGCTAATCTGCGCCTATAGCCAAGTAAATACATGAAACATTTAATTCACAAAATCAAGAATATGCACGATTGAACTTCTTTATGTACCATCTGTGCTACTTAATGGCAGACGTCACATTATGCCTGAACCCCAGGCAGCAGGGAGCCACGCAGACAACACCGAAGTGCTGCTAACTCCGTGGAGCCGAGGAGGCGATAGAGACTCCTCATCGACCTTGGTTGGAACCCAAAATTAATAGCCCAACTGACCGGGTAACTATGAGTCCAAATAGATTGTAAATTTGAGAAAACATGTTCGACCGTGTTAAACTATCACATGACATGTCAAGTCAAAAAGGACTACCACCAAGAAGGCTTCAAGAAGCCGCTACATTACTGTACACGTTGATAACACACACACATGGACGTAACTATTGAGTGAATGGGCAGAACAGGACGTACAAACAGCCTTATTTAATTTGGGCGGCTTATGCTGCAGAGATCGGCTTTTCAAGTCGTGTGTCTTGTAGAGATCACTTTTTGCAAACTTTTTTGCTGAATGGTTTTGTAAATCAAGGAGCTAATGCAATTAACGGCTTGGGTTCGTCAGTAACTCATTTGTTTACTCAATACAGGCCCTTTATTGGCGTTGATACATTTTTCCCTCCTATTTTTCGTTCATTTTTTACTCGATAATTTGATTACTAAACGAAAGATAGTTGAAACTTTGTAACTCACTTCTAGTCTACACCGGGACGACGGCTCTGCCCTCCGGATAGTTTACTCAACTTATGCTGGTCAGTTAGCGCAACCCACCCCACCTAACTGCACCGCATCCCTCATCCAGATTTCTTTTCTCGTCTGCGTTCAGTCTACAAACTTACCAAGTTAGCTCGGACACGGTCCACTGATGCGTGGAAGCGGGTTTTCACCCATAGTATTGTTCTGCGAGGGTGCGCCGATAGGCTTCAGCGATGAACACTGGTACACACAAACGACATCGAGTGTGCGCACTCAGCTATGCATAAGCTTGTATACAAATTCTGCCCTAGTGGCGGTAAGAAAAATTCTTCCAAAGAACATATAAGAAATCACAGTTTAACGGGATCCAATGAGAGTTTAAAGCGAAACCCATCCGGGTCTGACAGGTCAATTTCAGAACGGTTCTCGGAAGCATTCGCCTGAGAGATCATTACGCGGTTCCTTTGTCAGTCGTTCCAATCAAAGCGATTTAAAAAAAGAAGTTGCCTTGAAGGACAATAACAAGTCAGAACTGGTGTTTGTTATTAGGCATGAGCCACTGGAACGATTTTTTGTACAACAAACCACCGGCCTGCTTCTTCTCGGAAGTACATGGCCTTCTCCCTCTGCTTTGCGTTGCTTAACTAAAAATCTGGACGCTAAGAATCACTTCGTAAAACGAAGTTCGCGAATTTGACATACGATTGTGATTGGTTACTGTGATGTACTAAGCGTTCAGTTCCCACGTTAACTCTATCCTCTTGCGAATGCAAAGGTAAATCGAGTGAGTGTCGAGAATTGACGAGGTCAGGTCTGCCCTCGTCGGCGAGTTAACATTGGTATTACATTGTTGATTTTATGTCATCTACGATGATTTGTATCGGCCGATCTTTACCAGGAAATGAGGAAACGAAGACTCAATTTCAAGTGACAGCTGACACTGTTCCCGTCATAGCAAAGAGAATCTCTGTAGCCTGTCCAACGGACAGCTCCGGGTCCTTACTTTGTAGATATTCACAGTTCCACTTTGCCACCGCACATCATATTACGTGTACAATAATTTCACCGCCGATCTTATTAATGGCATGCTTTGCTCAAATATTCTTTGCCATTGTCATCGTAGAGCACCGTCGACTGCTACGCGAAAGTAATTGCTTCTTCATCCTTCGAGGGCGTCGCGAGTCGGTCAAGTCGTGGTCGCCGGTTGACAGGGCTGCTTTCGTGTGGTCGGCGGCACTCTGCCTCGGGCCTATTAATCGCATCGTTCCCGCTGAGTGTTTTGCAGCGGTCACTACTGCAATGTCTTCTCCCATTTCTTCCCTCTCTTTGTCTTTTCTTCGCTTCTCTCTGACACTCAGTAGCAGTAACACAAGCTTCAGACTCTCTTCCTGCTCCGCCCCCAACGTTGCGTTTTCTCATCCTCCGTCAAACCCCAGTTACTTAATCAAAAGTTTGGCTTTCGCCTCACGATCTCAATAACCGCTTCTAGTTCCTCTATTCGCCGAGCGCCGCCCGGTGCGCCCTGCCGACCCCGGCGGTAAACTCTATCACAATGTGCGCGTTGCTGAAATGTGCGTAGGTAACGCTTACCATTTGAGTTCTCCTGGCAGGAGGTCTTCACTCGGCGGCAATAACGCACCGCCATCACTTCATGGCATTTCTCCAACATCATTTTTTTAAAGTAGATTGATCGGCGCCACCCGTACAACCTTGGCTACTTGCTAGGAACTGTGTGCCTAAACATATCTACGTGCCCAGCACATTAGAAGGCATTGTCGTCCATAAGAGTTAAGCTCTGACTAGTCATTGGGGCTTGGATAGGAATCCATATGACCGCCGTTCTTCACGGTTTCTTCATCGAAAGAATGCTCAAGTGGACACTATCTGGTTATCTTTATTCATGCCTATCTTACGGTTCAGCTGATTTCACCAACGGAGTTCGGAATCAATCGAATTCGGCAAGGAAATGAGTGTCAAACGATATTTCGCGGCAAACCGAAGGAGACCGAAATACAATTCAGAATTTGGCCTCTACCAGTTTATTAAGATGGTTTTACTTTAAAGCCTCCGTGAGCCGTGGCTTTACGAAAAACCGGACTTGTGATTCCGATCGGGCAAAGACATGAGAAGTGTTCAGCCTCGTTGTGCTCAGGACACTAGACACTAGCCATAGCAAGCCCACTTCAGCACACAATCTGAAAGAAAAGACATAAAAATAAGAAAAAAATGGGGGTAAGGTCCAAACCTTTCGCCGCGTTCCATCAATTCTGAAGTTACCAGTCCGAAACCTAACTAAAGCACAATTAATTCTTGAAGATTGTGACCAGTTGGTATCAACAGACCGTGTAGTTACCCATGGTCAGCATAAATAATATTTGAGCTCGTTTTCTGTAATATATCCCAATTGGCTCCACCCACAGTGAACCTATTTTATAATCATGCGAATATTGTAGACGTGGCTCTTAAGCCTCCTACTCTAGAAGTCTTTCGCTCGCTAACTAAAATGTAACTAGCTGATCTAAATACCAGTTGTTTTAATACTCACTAGTTCTCCAAAACCGTGTCGAGTTTGGTGACTTGGTGCATTCACGTACGAGTTGCGACCGAAGAAGACACGTAGGTGCGCGGGTTCGATCCTCATCGTTTGCAAGTTTACATTTATGGGGTGATCCTTCTTGCAGGGTAATGAAAGAAGCACTCCCGTGGATGTTAAGTGTTGGCTGATGGTCAGTCCTAAAAATATTTAGTTTCCTACAAGCGTGTAAATCTTTGGGTAAGGCAGCTCTATTGCACAATGCCTATACATACACTTAAGTTATTTGACACACACACACACACACACACACACAAAGACAGAACACATTGGATTGGGAAGCGACGAGTTTGCTGATATCTGATAGAACACAGACCCAGAGATCACTAGCGTGCACAAGAGGCCGATTTCTTCTGTATAAAGCACCCATAATAAACACTGTTATTGTGTTAAAGAGCAACGGTTGTGCGGTAACCAGAGTTTACTATTGCCTTATCAGATACGGGGAACCCATCCATAGAGTAGACAACGTATGTTATTTTGTGCAGGAAAATGGGGCACATATAACGTTCATTTAGAATATTACCTTATGTCCAAATCTACATGGCTCCTAAATTTCATAACATACAAAAACTTATTGCTATTGACTCGCCTTACGTATAAGTAAATAATTTCTTTTCTAAACACAGCGCGAACCACGTCTTGGGCGAGGCGGTGAGGTTTTTTAGAGACACATTTACTAAAGGTTAGAGTGGTCTCGCTCGTAAGAGTCTACGTAAGAATGAGTAAACTGAGGGTACCTAAAAGACAAGCGAAAAAATGTAGCACCACGTTATTTTTCTTAAATGTTTGAAAAAACGGATCGTTATCCGTTTTTGCTACGACAAAGAAGTACCTCTATGCCGTAACCTTACAGTGGTCCTTTGACATGTAAAAAAATTCGATAGGGAGCATTCCTCTCATCGGGCGCTTGACGCTTGTCCGGCTTGCTAACATCGTCGTACAGCAGCAGAGTTCACCTACATATAACAAGACCTAGAATGGAATTGGGTAATGCTTCCATATCTTCTTCGTATGCCCTGCTTGCGTATGTACCTTTGACTCAATCTGTTTTATTATTTAACCCGGAGCTTCTCATTCGCATGTGTCTGCGATGCAGTTGAGCCTCCGAAATCGTAGTGCGGCGCGGTAGTTCCGAGTCTTCACAGAGTCCAGTCGCATTTACTTTTGATCTCGATGATCGATACCAGAGGCATACACGAGTGCGAGACTGTTCGTCGTCGTCGCTAGCGAATCAAATAAATCTAGATAAAATAACAGACGACCGTCTGTCCCGCAGAAGCTTCCCGAGCCGCCAAGAATTCTATCGGCGTTCGAGAGGACAGAAGCGCAGCAGAAGCTGCCGATCAAGATAAATCTCATCTGTATGATATGGTACATATAAGACGAAACAAAGCGAACGACTCTGTTCATATGCGACATGCGACGAATAAGGAAGTTCAAGGCTGTATCGGCTGCGGCGGCACTACTACTCAACGGCGGGCGGACGGGTGGCCGGTCGGTCAGACGGGTACCCCAGCGAGGAGAGATCGGATCTCAAAGGGAGGCCATTTGAATCTTCGTCCCCATTTGCGCTAGCCTTAAGCCACCCTACCCATACGAATGAACGTGTTCTCTCGATTGCTGATGGTCAGGCTGGACGTTCGCTCCCAGTGAAAGGGAAACTGACGATTCTCCGATTTCAGCTGAGGGTCAGGACATCCGCATGCTAAAAATGGAGCACGAAGAGTTTGTCGATGATGGAGTGATCCAAGGCCACTATCGTCGATTTGATGTATCGTTTCGTTTTCGCATATGATATTTATCAAGTTTTGTGTTCGCCGGCTTGCGGTACTTTCACCCCAATCAGGCAGCTTGGTTATTCGATGTCGGACAAACCTGTAGGCAGCATTCAGATTGTTTGAGACAGTTTGAGTGAAAAATGCTACGCAACTCTGTTAGTAGAACAATTTTGATTACTATGACGCAAGTTTGCGATGATTTCCTTGAAATGTGAATATCGCATTTTCCGAAATATCCATTCACCTACCACGAAATAGTAGACACAAGCGCATTTTTTCTTTCACTTTGGGGCTAAGATTTTAGGAAAGTGCGCTTGAACAAGTTACTTTATTTGATCTCTATAGTGAGGACGTGTCAGCAAACCATACAAAACAAAACTAAACCTGTTCTACGAACAATTACATTCGGCATTATCTATCCGGTCAACTTTCCAGTAAAAAAATAAGTAATTGATTTTAGGATCCTGTTTCGGTCCTCAATCAAAATGCAAATTAAACAGATCTGAACGAATTCGTCAAACATATCAAGCACAAACAACCGTAAAGTTTACGCTGACATCCTTGCCAGCAATTTTCTAGCCAACATTGCGATCCAAAATTGTACCAATCGATTTGCGACGCGACGCGCGTGACCCTGTCGTCGGCTGTCCTGCGTCTACTACAGCGTCTACTCCAGTCTGAGCTACGTCGACTCTGCCCAGAGCTGCCTTCGGTGGGAAAACGAGCGGAGCAGACACGCTCCCTGTTCCCTGACTTAGGATCTCCGCTTTATCGCTTATGGTCTGTATCTGACACCTGATCAAAGGAGTCATACACCCTCTTCATCTGTAGACATGAATAAAGATCATCATCAACGGTAGGAGCAGCACACCCACAATCACCATCAGCGCCTTGCCCCGCTTTCCTTTTAGTCATTCGTGCCCCGTCACCTTCAATAGCCTCGATCAAGCTCGGGTGCGCGGTAAGTCAATGGCCTGTCAGCTTGTGCACGAATAAGCGGCTGGACACGGCGTGCGTCTGCACACTCAGCCACGTCTCTAGCATAGGTCCTCGTCAGATCGTGGACGCCAGTCAGAGCTGAAGCTTTCACTGGTCCGATTCGGGGCTAACCAAGGCCCCTATATCGCCTTCCTTGCCCGCGTTATATATATATGTATATGTTGCTAATCGTATAATAACTGCACTGCCACCAACTCGATCGTGTTGTCTCTTTCTCATCATCTACTCCTGTCCCATGTCGCCTTCCCTGAATGTGCCGGCAATCCTCTTCACTCAGATCTCAATGCACCTCTCTCTGTCTTCCCTCCGGCACACACATCCGTACACACGTTACTTCTCTTCTCGCTCCTGTCGTAAGGTTGCTGCTATGCACGCCGCACACGCACAGCACTCGTCTGCTTACGGACGCTGCCTACACCGCTCGAGGGGGAAATGCCGGCACCGCACCAACCCATACACATGAACGTATTTACACACAACATATGACCAATTTACATGTGTATAACCCGTCTGCCTAGCGGCGGAACGATTCGTCGACAATCACCGACATGACAGAGTCTGATTCGGATGCCTCAGCAGTCTATGGCAGCGTCATCGTGGCTGTGCATCGCGGAAACATCGACGAACGCCATAGAATTTTGTCAATGTCTGATGATGGCGATCTGGCTTCGTAGAATGGGACAGAAGCGAGAAAGAAAAACCGCAGTTAGATATCGAGCAGAGAATCACGAGCAGAACAGATGGAGGTATTCCAATGTAAACAAAAAAAAAATAAAAACATAGAAAAACTCAAATCAGAGTTGATTTTTGGCACGAAGTGTGACGGCAAGTCTTCAAGGAAGGGACTGAAGAGCGATACTGGACAGTAACATAGAATTAACTCAACATCGTAGCGAGCGAGAAATCGATTCAGGGGAACACATTCAAGGGAAAATAGCTGAGAAGACATTATTTAAGCAAAGCTTGTGTTAAATGGATGCTTTCCGAAGCGTTCGACGCGCCGAACTGTCGAAAACGGACATTCATAGTTAACTAGTATTTGTCTGTTAATAGTTCAGGCATCGAAAAGTGAGAGAAACAATATCGCGCGAGGCTCGCTACTATTACGAGTCTGGACACTGTGGCCACCCGTCAGCTTGCACAAAAACGCCGAGGAGAAAAGGATACAAGGCATCCAATTCTTTGGAGTCAAAGGGACCATGAGGTTTGATCCGAAAGGATTAGGGTTCCATTGTTCAATGGAAGCCCGATAAAGTAGACGCTGCACGCCCCTCAGATCTCGACAGAGACAGGACAAGCTAATGCTGTCTGAGCGTTTCGAGCTGAGTAACTCGGAGTGGCTCGATGAGGAAAAAAGTAGGTGGCCGTCCGTGTGAAGAAGTATCGCAAAAGAATCAGGAAATCGGTTTCTGCTTGGAAGGGCCGACGGAACGAGAATCATCTCGGTCCTTTATAATGTCGTTCGCAGCCTCCAACCTTCGAGAAGTGGAGACTTGTTCTGCGGCTAATTAATTGTTTGGTAACGGTACGCGTTAAGTGTGTCCTTGTGAGGGATCGACCAGCCCTGAAGCGTCCTTCTGTGTCTGTCAGGCAAGGGCGTCAATGTGCATTCTAATCGAGTGGCAGTTGCAGAAGAACATGATTCCATGAGCTAATAGAGATTAGAAGGACGGCCTATGAATAGGCTGTCCTCGTCATGTAGGGAAAACAATAGCACCGCAGATGGACGAGACATAATATTGAAATGCTGTCGTCGATTTTGGATTCTGAAAACATATCACCCTTTTTCTGGCATCGTTTTTACTACATTCGAGTGAACTCCGTCCATTTTTCCATATCTCCGGATTTTCCCTGACGAAATTAGAATCGTGATTGAGGCATGCTGCTGTCTTCTAAAGGTAGTGACCGCAGCTTCCGTAACGAATTCTCTTCTTCTCGTAACACCTGATGAAAAACTTCTCATTCCTTGTCAACGCGCTTCGGAGGCAAGGGTCGGCAACGTCGACAGCATGAAATATTATGGCTTCACATCAAAGGCTTACATCAACAGGTTTACACCCTTGTGAACTAAATTGCATATACGGGCTTGCACCCACACAAACTCTCTCGCAAGCAAATACACACACACACACACACCCGCGCTCACGCACATAACCTGCCCACCCACTGAAATTCCCAAAGATTAGAAGACTGGAACCCCAGTGGAATCCTTGTTCGCGCCGCGGGTGCGGCAACGTAGCGTAACGTTATACGTGCCGACGCAACTTCGTTGAAGGTCCACCAAACTTGCCCACAAACCGCCGTTCAAGGGTTTGCCTGAAACGCTCAAACCCCGGCGGACTGATCGGCCGAAGAGCGCGAACATTCAAATAGGTTTCACGAGGAGAGAGCCCTTTTGCCGTTCCATTCTCGGCCGTTCTGCCTACGGTCCGACCCATTGCACTCGTTCTCGCGCTCCTCTCCCCCGCGTCGTCGAAGCTTTCCTTGGGTAGCCTGGCTAGTTTTGTCTGCTTTATCCTCCATCTCGCGTATACGCCTCAGCACAGCGAGCGTCCGCTTCTCCACAGGCTAGTTTAACATGTAAATTGAATATGGACAAAAAGTTGGCCTCGTCGAACAGTGCGGCGGTCTCATCGGCAGCATCAGCTATGGCTCGCGCTGAACGAGTGAACGTTACATGCACACTAGTAGAGAAAACTTATAACCACGGCCTGCCATTCGACCGACCGGCTGGCCGGGATCCAATCCGTTAAGCGAAGCGCGGGACGGAAAGTACTGCGTGGAGCCGAACGACTCTGAAGCTGTCCACAGTCGGCGACTGGAGAAGTGAGAGACACTAGTCGAGACCGAGAGAGCGCGAGAGAGAGGCCTAGCGCCCATGGGCCTGTTTACGGGCAAGAAGACTGCGCATGTACGACTGGCGCAAAGGCTAACAGGCCACAATGCCTGACGTCAAGATGGATAACTGCCAGTTTATTCTTTCCGTTTAGCCCACAGCGGAGGGAGCGAGGAGGTGAACGAGGTTCAAGAGCCTTCAAGAACGCAGTGCAGAACGAGAGCTAGAAGATTGACGGCTAGATCAGGTGTGAGCGGTCCCTAAATGGCCAGCGACTGCGGTGGAGCTAAATCGCTACGGTAACGAGACGAAACAAAGGATTCAGTTCATTCTACAAGAGCTTGTGAATAGCTATTTAGTCGTGCAGTGCGTTTAGACAAACGGTTTGCCGTTACGCTCAAAAAGCAGGCCACTATATTAAGTTTGAGGGAACCTCAGAGAAAGAAAGGGAGGGAAGGGGGCAGTATTTAGACTCTTGCTGCCAACTGTTTTCTCCTATTTTTTGTTGGCACTCAGCGTATATGGTTTAAGTGAACATTTAGTCAGATATATACATTAAAGAGGAAGCAAGAGAAGTGAATCAAGTGTGTATATTAAACGTTAAATGTAGTCTTAATGAAACGTGTAGTGTATATAACGAATGAATTCAAAGCATGTTCATCAATTACCAACACATACGCTTTCATTATTTTTCAGTATAATTATTTGACCCGATCTGTTTTCCTACGATTTCACAGTGTCCATATTGGCATTCAAAATGATCTTCAACAAGAGAAATACGAAACTGTAATCTTGTGTGTCATTTATTTTTGGTCGTTTCGAGTGTCGACTGCAGAGGGTAGCATCACTATTTGTTTTTAATCGTCTATTGTGGTTTATTGTATGAACAGAATTGTATACGGTGGCAGTTCCACTAGGAAGTAACTTCATATGGCAGGTTACAACTGGCGAGCTCTCAAATTTTTTAAGATGCGTTAAGATCAAGCATCAAATAACCCGACTGAAAAGACAAAGATAGGTAATGATATTGAACAATAACACCGCTTATTTTTTGTATCGACGCTTTATATTAGTGTCTTCTCGGTGTCGGTATAATTACTAGTGTGCACCTGTTTTTATGCGCAAAATAAATACCACGTTTTGGGGTTAGTAGAACCTTCCTCGTTCCTTTCGGCTTGAGTGATGGGGAGCTTTCCCAAAACCCTTGTTTTATTATTCAGAAACAGAAACGATAAGCTCACAACCAAAAACCACAACCGCGTCAAATCGTCTGCTTCTCTGTGACGCTTGTTCTTAACTGTATCAGCAGAAAGAGCCATTTCCCGCCATAAATTTAAACTAGACCCCGCCCCCTGACGTCACTGCGTGGCCAGCCATGCGTAGTACAGCTGATTACAACCTGTGCCGCTTGGAGGAAATTGCCTCACATTGCATTTTCCATGTTTTACAAATGGTTTAGGCTTCCAGTGTGAAATTGATGTGTGAAAGTCGACTTAGTTTCGTATGTATATTTAGCCAGTCTCTAAACGATGTCGACAGGTGAGGCCGTAACGGTTGTAAGTCACCAGGTCGGCTGTAAACTTTTTCGGGACTCTGGCCGTATTGAGCTCGGACCTGGTCATCTCAAGGTACCTCGAGCGTTCTAGGTGTCATCAGTATGAATAATTCGTCAGACATACTATGCCGAAGTTCCGGGGACGGCAACATCATCCTAACGAAAATGAAAAACATTGCATGGCGATTTTTGGAGTGCCGCCCAATAAGTGAGATAGCGGACGCGGTTGAATCTCTCCTGCCTGATCTTGACGAAGAACTGCTCGTCAAAGTTGTCTTCCGGAACTGCATTTCCACGCCATTCCCACCACACAAAGACTACAGGTTTGATCAATCTGCCTTGCATTGTAGTGTGTTTCAATTTGAATGTACCCAGCTCTATTTGCTCTCTATTGCACATTTACGTGCATTGAACTACGTGTTGTAAAATTGATTTTAGATGGCATCTATTTACGATCATCATGGTGACGACGACTGCGTTCCGTACCTGGTACCTGCGTTACGCTAGATTTTTTTAATCACTTGTGTTGATGAAATCAGAAAGCTAGAGTAAATTTGTAAACGTTACGGAAAACGTTCCGTTTACATATTTCCCACTTACATTACACTTCGCATATTTAAATGCGTGAAGAAACCACTCAATACGACCGGAACCAGTGCAAAGCAGTCCTGTCGGAAGAGAAATAATTGAATAGCTTCAACTGGAAAAGCGTCCTCATTGAAATCTCGTATTTTCACAACTGCGCTCTCTTCTGCGGAAAAGGTTGTCAGTCTTGAAGGCCCTCATTTCGCGCCTAGATAGTCGTACGGAACTTGGTGATGCTCTTTACGAGGAGTTAAGTGCAGCGATCTCAGCCGAAGGCAAGGACGGCTTCGTCACTTACATGTTAAATGTTGATCTTGGAATTGGCCCGCTTACCATCACACTAAAGGAGACTCGCGCTTTCGCCTCGCATGGTGGGTTGAACCGCTTAAATTTTTTGAACCGCTTTTCATAGCTGTTTTGTTTGGTAGAACTACGTTAACCATTGTATGAGTAAACGATTTTTTTGCTATGTTTGCGAAACAAAGGAACCACCGGGCTTAAATCGTGGCCCGCCTCAAAAGTTCTCTCTGAGGTTCTGCTAAATCTGGGTGATCTTCGTGGTCAAAGGATTGTAGAGTTAGGATCAGGAGTTGGCCTGACAGGTCTCTGCGTTTTAAAGGCGCGGCCCTTGCTCGAATCGTTCGTGTTCACCGATTGCCATGGAGATGTTCTACGCTCGATAGAAGAAAATATCGAAATAAATCTACCAAGCGGCGACAGGCGAGCCCGTGTACAATTTCTAGATTGGTATGTTCCACAAGTACCGGCATTCGTCGTAGCTGTTCGACTGCATAACCAGATACTCTCTAAGCAGTCCTTCAGAGCAAACTCAAGCAGCTTGACACACACACACACACACACGACGCGAGAAGGCACTTATTTATACCTTGTACAAGAGCATTGTCTATTTTTGAACATGTCGCACGCTCGAAAGCAAACACGAATAATAAACAAACATCCAAACAACAAACAAATACGTCAGACTCTTGTCGAGTTGTCCAGCGGAGTCCTTTCGAGCGGCAGGCAAGCGATCTAAGAGTCTAGAATTCAAGTTTACTACGAATTCATTTTCATGCTCACATGGCTCACGTGGCATAACTCGCTTATAAAGGGCCAATTAGTCGTTCGAACCTCATAATTCTTGCTTTGTGTTTTTCAGGTGCATCGGTGGTAACATCGCCGATTGCGATCTGATCGTCGGGTCGGACATCGTTTTCGACCGAGACGCTATACGACCTCTTGTCAACCTCATTGTGCAGATGCTAGCTAAGAACAACGTCTGTGAAGCCATCATCGCCAGTGTCATACGTAACAAAGACACGTATGCCAGCTTTAGAGGCACCGTCAAAAACAGCTGTGATATTGAGACTGTCGAAGTCAAACAATTTCGATGCTTTGACAGAATAACAGACGACTTCGAGGTGATTCGGGTAAAGAATAAATCTGCGCGTTAACATAACGCGATCATGCATCGCTCACGTCTTTTTGCGCTTCATGACTGGATATACTGTGTCTGGGGTAAGCTTATTCGCCAAATCTGTGACAGTTACCGTTGTAGGTGTACGGCCTTAATGTTTAATGTCATTCTCGTGGATGTTAAGGTTTTTGTTGCTTCATGTTACCCGGACGTCGAAACGACGTCAGCAACGATTGGAAAATGGTCCCTGACGAAATGGTCATGTCATGGGTTGTACTTCGTGGTACACTTACCGCCAAGGACAATGAAAAAAAGCTCAACAGAATGAGTTCAGACCGAACAATGGCCACGATTTCTTGTACAACTTGACGAAAATAATTATTCAGTTTTTCAAGTGATCGTACGTGGCCGACTCTCTGGCGAAGTCGATGTATGAGCGGGTGGGCCTTGCCTCCATCGTCCGTCGCCGATGTCACAACCATGCGCGGCCATGATGGACGTGCCAGGTGGTACGAGGCTTGCATTCGGAGGTTGATGATGGTGGGGTGTAAATTGGTGTTTTTCTTTTCCTGTCCGCGAATCCCTTCTCTTTCTCGTTCGCTTCCTTTCTCTACATAGTCCTCCTGTTGCGTTGAATAGTGACTCGCATAATATTAGAGTTCGAGTGGCGTCTGCGGTTGGTGCGTGGTGAAACGAATTGCTCTTGCTCTAGTGTCAAATGTGTGTATACGGATGTATGGGGTTGTTGAATGTGATGCGGTCTTCAAAACGCATGACTTTATTGGATAGAGTGGGCGAAGGTTGGCAGACGCCAATGAGGAACCGCAAAATCCCGTTGCGTCACTAGTGCGCCTACTACTACTACTACTGAACAAAGTAGAGGAAACGTTGAGTGACTGCGATGACGATGGCGCATTTGCCCGCACTGAATTTCCGCAATTGTCCAAGCTTCGGTACACGTTTGACAGCTCTTTGGTATGAAAATACGCTCATTAATTTGTAAAATAAAGGTCTTTCCTTGCACTCCTGCTACCGAACCGTATGGTGCGAGTATATTTTATTGCGTGTGTGGTTGTGTTTGTGTGGATGTATTTACATTTGTGCCTGTACGCACAACAGTGGAAGACACCGTCTTTGGCCCCAGGAGTATTCGCAAGTTTCTCTGCTGTGAGGGCACCCGGAGAGGTGGTGCCTGGCTGCGAAGACCCGGTCCTTCAACTCCGAAGTGCCTTCAAGCTCATGCCCTCAGGCCGTTGCTAGCAGGCCCCTGACGCTCGCTCTTCCCCGACAATTTATTGAAGTAATTTTGCCAGTTGGGTTTATTTCAGACGCTACAACCACCTCCAGCCACATCTTCTGTTACAGCTATTTGGCTCGAAACAAACGCATTTCCATGCTTCGAGTTCTGTAGCCCTGCTTCCTATGTCTGTGTGGCTATTTAAGCTCCCTCTTCGACTGGCTGCGTTGAAAAAGCTGCCAGAAAATGAAGCAGCCGGCGAACACAACGAAGGGAAGTGTAGTAAAGAAGAAGGTCTGGGAAATTTGCGCCAATCGGCGTTGGTGAGATGGTATGGGGTGCCAGAGGGACTTGGTGATGGGAAAGCTGTTCGATGTACGAAATTAAATATTTGACATTGGATTACAGTGTTTGTCCAGTTATTGCGGGAGCTGAGTTCGACTGTGCCCGATCATTATTACTTGTTGAAGCCGAGGGGAGGTAATGCAATTATGACGAGATCCTGTTCTTTCATAGAAGTGTCAATATAGCATGCGTCTGTTGGAGTTGTAGCGTAGATGACGTAAACTTTTATGACAAATACTGACTAATTAGTACGTAAGAAGCATAAAAAACACATTATAGTATCAGTGTCACGTGTACGGACATTATTAATTAAAATCAGCACCAGTAGATGTCACCAGTAATTATTAAACGGCGGCGTGCCAAAAAGGAAACGTTTGCATAAGCAGGACAACTTCTTACCGGTTGTCACGAGTTTTTTTTTACGACTCAGAGCGGTCCGTTTTTTTAATTGCTTGTAATACGAAGCCTACGAAACTATCGAATTTTTTTGATAGACCAAAAAAACGATAAGCGGTTGTAGATCCAGCAAAATCGCAAATCAGCGTTTCGAATTCGCAATCTACTCAAATGTGACCAAAGAAGAGTGCATTATCATTGATTTACGTTTTTCTGAAGCGACGATCTTCATCAAACTTACAGATCAGAGATCGAGAACCCGTCTTAAACTACAGGAACTTTTTCTTCGTGAATCAACTTTTACAGTATGGTGTCCCCGTTTTGAGTCGCTGTTACTGGCTGGACCGTGCGACACATCGTTGCCTCCTCTAGCAATTGTTGTTGGCTAGAAATGCCGATGGCTTTTACCAAATCCGCTCCCGAAGCCAGGCCCAGCTGGACCGGCGTTAAGAGCGTTACTCTTCCGGAGGCAAAGGTAGGTGGGGCTAAAAAAAAAAGTCAGCTTCTACCCGGAAATCAGCATTGCTCCGCTCATATCCGCTGCATTTCACGTTGTCCAACGATAGTGAAGTTGTTGTGTTTGCTTCGACGTAGCTCTTAGTCGCGGCGGTCACGTCGGAAAAGTTTGCGCTGACCGGATCCTGATTCCGTACGTACAGCAGGCCACTACGAATTCGCAGATATCCAACGTAAATGCAGGGCCACTAGTATAGAACTGGGGATCAAGGCGGGCCAAAGGCGTATATAGAGTGAACATAAGATGGCCAGCACAAAGGAAGCTCACCACAAAGGCGTCAAAAGGCAAAAAGGAAGAGATGGAAGTGATGGCTGGCGCAGTAAAGGCTACCCAGCATTATGACTGCCGGAGTGATGACGATCGTTGACGATGTAAGTGAGGATGCTCGGTTAGGAGGATGTAGGAGGCGCACAACCTTAGGCCGGCAGGCTCGGTGAAGTGCCAGGTCGCTTAGTTCATGGCGGTGCGTGCGTCCGTCTAACCAGTGGAAGAGAGGGTAATAGCTGCATCGGCAGAGTTGGATGGAGGGGGCAGATGAAGAAGAGAGGCGTCTGACGTACTCGCCTCACAACCACGTCTTCGTTTGCTGGTTGGCGAGTCTAAAAATGCTTCTACGGCAGTCCTCCGCGAGAGGCGGTTTAAGGAGGCTACTGTTGTTGTTTTCGCGCTCTTGTTCGGAGTATTGTAGTTTATTGACGACCACTTCGGGCATGGTAGTCGGGCTATTAAAGACCGTCGTGAATGAACGCTTTGAATAGTCTTACGGATGCTGCTTTCGTTTAGAAAAAATCCGAGAATTCCTACCAGAACAGTTGTAGGGGTACGTACATAAGATATTCCGATATCTGTGTAAATCAATGAGCGTCAGGTGATTTCCGTGCTTAATTAAACATGCCGCTCGAACTCAGGCAAACCCGGATATCCGTGTGGTGCTGTGGTGATAATATACTTATATGGTAAGACGACGATTATCTTTACGCCTTCCGAAACCTTTGAATTATTTTTGCACTGACTGTAGGCAGAGCTTTCTACGATGCTGCCTCACCTTTGGAAAACGCTCTCAGAATGTGCTTAGACCACTACTGAATAATAGTTACCATTTCCCGCCAAGTTCCTGACTGTCATCTGCCAGCTAAGCTGCAAAGCGCGTTCGAATGTACCGCGAAAATCTGCTCCCGATCTTCGTACGTCTTCGATACGAATTTCACAACTAGGTTCTATTTGCGGCTGGTTCATAGGGCCAGCGTGTGAGGGGCAGGCTCTGTGGCTGGCTTCCACCGGAGTTTCTTCGCACCAGCTGGTTGCCTGCGGTTAGCATCGCACCATCCCGGGAGGGTTGAATCCAGGGATTAGATGCCGGTAAATGGCCGTTGAGGCTAACGCAAGCGTAAACGTTAAGCGGAGATATAGCCATCGCGTCCGCTGTCGCCTTTTCTGCTCGATCTTCTTGTTCACACTCCCTAAGTGAGGGGTCGGAACCGGAGCTAGGAAAGACGCTCAAATCCCACCGAGAAATACATCGAATAGCCGGAAATGCAGCCGAAGAGGACAGCAGCCATCCGGTCAAGTGCCCAGCCAGACGAATGAACGCGCGACCCGAAATCGTCCCACGCTGTTACGACGACAGCAGCCACCGACGCCGCCAT
>MNPL01006193.1:0-19916 GCA_002081605.1 Tropilaelaps mercedesae | reverse complement strand
TATATATATATATATATATAAGCTATTCCACAAGCTATTACTACTATTCCATGTGCCATTTGATAATTGATGGTTCACTTCTTGTGTTTTTAGGCTTGTTTTCAGGATAAATTGTTGACTCTTTTCCAAGCGCTTCTGCACCACGTAGAACATCACGTAACCTTATAATACCCATAAAAATACAAGTATCGTCGGTAAACTGGAAACTTTGCGGAACCGTGCGAGGAATCGAATATAGCAATATTTCGTTAAAACAAATTTGACGAAATGGTTGGTTTGTTGACCATGAGAACAGATACAATTATGGTTTCAAAAACTATACATAACACTAGGTGTAACCCAATGATTTCACCTTCAATATTCTAGCCCATTCCCCCCTAAAAATTAACCCTTTGTGCTGCCCGCCTGGCAAATCCTGCTGGCCTTTGTCTGTCCGCTGTTGAGATGATCAAATATTCAATGAGTAAATTAGCTTATCCAGATTTGCATTTATGTGTAATTTTTAGATAGGTATGTGAATGGTCATGTTACTGTTCAAGTTAATCTCCATGACACACGCCGTATGGATATTGATTACCCATACCCAAGAACTCAATATATCGCCCCGTTTAGGACCGCTATAATTGACAGTATTATGTAAATGTAGAGAAAACGAGAGTGCACAAGCAGATTAACATAAAAATACAATTTCGATGTATTTAATTGGCTTAGTGCACAATATCTCCTGGACAAGCCGAACCCGAAAATAGCATTTTCAGGCGTTGTACTTTTACATACCTTGAGGGCCAACTGCTCTGGTTAATACGCTCTGCGTGGTTCAATAACGAACAATTCTAACACGTTAGCGTTTGGAACCGTAACTAAGTGCAAGGAACGAAACTAGAGAATGGAACCAAAGGAAGCTATTGAATACGCATGCAGCCCAGCGAAAAATTGTTACCACCTTTCGTAAGCTGCAGATCGTTTGTTCTCCTGGTCAATCTAAACTGAGACACTTTAAGTAAGATCCTTTGATTCATATCGACGATGCCATCACACGGCTTCATTGCCACACATTAAAATGGTCATAATATTAATGATAGTTATTTGCTGATATTCTAACAGGTTTCTTCTGCAAGCCTCGCCGCGGGTCATACTTTTAGACCATTTTTCCCTGAAATTTTGTCGTCGTCATCAGCACTTTGTAACTAATTGGCATTTTCTACTTGTTAAAGAAGAATATGTCGAGTCGAAATTGATGCTAGCTTTAAATCGATGAACTGACACGCGATGGGCTAACGCGCATGTCTACAGAAAGGGGATTTTCGGTGGCCTCTACCAGGATCGGATTTTATACAACTGGATTTTTTTAGGGAGGATAAAAAATTTGGTATACGACGCGATCATCAGCTGGTATTCGGAAAAAGCACAATTGATTTAAAAGTTAGTGAAATGCAGTTGTGGAAATAAACTGGCCACAGGAAGCTTAAGCAGGCGTGTAAATTTTTGCATAGCCAGGGAAGATTTCAAGACATCTTTAGACTTGTAGTGGTCGAAACGAGGTCAACTAAAAGAGAGAAAGCAATAAAACGAAGAACTCGCTTTTGTTACTTCTGGATGAGCAAACCATTATTTGACACGTATAGCTCGGCAACGATCCTCCAGGGAAAACAAATAGAGTGGCAATACACAGCGAATACGGGAGACAAGGCAGTTGACATAGCCCTACCTTGAAATCAACATATCCCGCGACGAACCCGGAGAACGGGGTCGTCTTTGTTCCAGAAAAGATGGGTAACGGGGTAACCACGGCGCACGAACAAGCTGCCCAACCCTTGACTCTTCAGAGCGCCGTCCCAATAACACATTCTGGAAAACGCCACGAAATATCAGCAACACCAATCCAGCGAACACAGCAGTATGAGTTCTCTGGAGAAAGCAGCTATAAAAAAGCACCACCATGAGAAGCTTAGTACACAAGTAGAATGGGGCGAGTATACCGTGTTCAGCTTCTTCATAAAGATCAGCCTGCTAACTCGAACAGAGATCTTGATAATACAAACAAGTTTCAATTGGACGCGCTTTACGATATTCCCTTTTTAACATTGGTGACATAAAAGTCGACCAAACTCCAGAATCATACTTGTTGGTGTTAAACTTTTTATGGCGTTGTCTACATTTTAAATGCGTATGTATATATAGTCCTCCAGGGCGCGTTGTTCTCAAGCAGGTTTAAGCGGCTTCACAAAAGAGAGAGAAAATGGAGCCGCAAAAAAGGGGATTACTTCGAACGTAATCGTCAGCTGCACTGTACTTGGCTATTGCCTATTATAGAAATACCAGAGAATAGACCAAACATTCTTGCTTTTCTACGAATTTTGCTCAAGTGTACTACTAGCCTATGTAGGTTACATCATAAAGTAAGACACCGTCACCCTACTTTGTACTTGCCTTCCTATGCTAATGATGTTGTTGTTTCTAACAAAAACAGCTTTTTTTGCGATAATCACTGGCATCTTTCAACGTGTAAGCTTGAGTCCGATTTATCAACCATTCGATCGGCGCGAATATACAAACTATCCTGTATATCCACGGGAAATGCCCTTGGAACCAATGAGGCACCTGGCATAAAAATTTGCAGAGCAGGTGATGAATGGCTATTTCAGAGTCCAGCCAGCTTGGTAACACACCCGTTTGTCCCTCAGCTTACATATATAGCTTAGCCCGACACCGTTAGCCACCGCTCACTCGCCTAGGCTGTACATAATAGATCGGGCGAGGAAATGGTGTCTGGGTGGCTACCGGTGTCAGTAAGCCATTCATTCTCACAGAGAATGACAATGAGCTTTGTTTAACACGATCTCTGTGCATTCTCTGCCTGACATTTACCTGACGGGAGAAAACAATTCAGCTTTGCGCACACTCATCGATTAACCACCTTTGCGAAAGTGCGCTTTGAATTTAACCACAACGTCTCCACTGGCTTTTAATATCCCGTCAAACATAGACACAAATGTTAAACTGAGCATTTGGATTTTGTCCAATAGATACAATCTGACTAGCTTAAATGTTGTGCTGTTTTTTACCTTTAAGAGTCCGTATCTGTCTGGAAACTTGTTGTGTTTATGGATGGTAATATCTATTATGACCTTACCGTGTGCAAATAACAACGTGTTTGACGTATTTTATTTTAAGCGCACTATGCTCAGTACGCGTATTGTTCAGTGAATAAAAAGTTGATAAGTACGAAATTAGCTCGCCCTGATAGTAATAACTACATCGTTCGAATATAATTCTTGGTAGTACGATACTTGCAGTCCACTGGTTTCCCCGATGGCAAAAAGATCTAAACTGTTAAGCCAGAGTAACGTACCCTTAGACCTTCAATGGCAGTATACTTATTTTTTTCTAGCAAAAAAGAAGCAAATGAAACTCTATCTAATGCTCTTAGCCATTGTACCTAGATTTAACATGGGTTTTTAGGGGCACTATATATCCATAACAGTTAATATTAAAAGTCCAAGAAAAATAATCATGCTTTTGATAAAGCTTCTGCAAGCTTAATAATGGGATGTCGCAGTTTCAAGCTCTGATGGTTTATGCTTCAGAATATAATGTAAAGCACCGAAAAAATAATGTCATACCTTTTTAAATTTATTTTTAGCATAACGAGGTGCTGTACTCTCCTGGAAATTTACTCAACGAAAATATTTATTGAGCACCAGCAGAGTACGATTTTGATATACAGTTAAACAAATACAACAAATACAAATACAAGAAAAATATGCAGCAAATGCAAGTGCAGGGCATAGCAAAACTGACAATTCTTACGAGCACTTTAATCGTCATATAGAAACCATTATAAACAACGATATTAAAAAAGATGACTTGTAAAACAAAACAAGTGATACTCCTATTAAACTCGGCCTTTATACTATCGCAAAGGCGAAATACTAACGGATAGTAGAGCTTTCCGTACAACACACAAAAAACGACAAGGATCCACCATCTGGCACCATCTGGCAGTTGGGCAATCTACTTTCTAATTTTTGGCGTGTGGCATATTCAATCGCCGCTGTCGAAAAAACGGTAAACCTCGTATCCTCTGAGGCTTGATTTCACATTTTCTTCCCAAGTTTGCAAAGCCGTTTGGTGGCAGTCTGGTTGAAGGGGCGTGGCTAGAAGCGGGTATGGGGGCACTTAAAGTACGTCATAGCCATCATGGCCTTGATGGTACTTACTTTACGGTGCTATAAAGGTTCTCCGGACTTTGTGAACAGCGCTCGACGTACGTAGACAGGAAAAGCTCAACGCAAATTGAATGACGGGCAGACATCGGGACTGAGAGTTGTGGGCACCCAAGCGATACCAGCCACTGCCATACCACTGCTGTTCCTACGTTGGTGAGCCGAAACGAATGCTGTTGGCCATACTCCAGATCTACTTATGCGTAGTATAAGGCAGAGTAATGTTGCAGAGATCTAATATTTTTTCATGATTAAAGAGTCGAGTATCCGGTAGGATGTATGCTTTCGTCAGGGGTTTTACTTTTTCAAGAGAGTGGTGGAGACAAACGCTCCGAGCCTCGATGAAGGACGAGAAGAGGTGGACGAGATATTTTACCAGATAGAAGAAAATATTGCCCTACAGGGTGATTTATTAACGGATTAATGTCATATTCATCCTACGTCTCCATAAGGGACAAGGGTTGCGAATGTCGAGAGGACGGCTTATGGACTTATTTAGGCCATGAAAACATTTTCAATCCGCTCACGTCTTCATTAAGGGAAGGAGATCGTCTTAGCATTAAACGCCATATCTAAGGAGTGGCTTCAAGGGTATGTTGTTTCCTAAAATTAGCGTGAGAAATAACGCGTTTTGGCAAAACAAGGTGCTTGATAAGGAAATTACTTTAAGCCTAAACTGCGAGCATCTGCCTCTTCCAGCTACCGAAATGTGAGGCGTACCGAAGACATGTTTAATAACTTAAAAAGTAGATTATGTGAACTATTTTATAAAATACTTCGTTGACCTTTTTAGGTCGTGGCCTCAGATATAAATCTACAATGCGTAACCACTTCTTTTCGAGTGATTCTTTGATTACTATTAGGTATTCACAATTTCTTGAGAGTGATTATGCGAGAACTGCTAAGGCAATTTTTGGTTAAGCATTTATTTGGTTTCGGTTTTTATTGACACGGTAAACATTTCCGAGTGGAAAATCTGCTTCGGGACGCCTTCAAACTTCAAAACATTTGTGCCGCACATAATACCTTTTCGTTAACGTTTATTTAAATATATGAAAGAATTTAGCAGTGCAAACACAATTTTCACAAACCAAATATTCATTTTGACGGAAAGTCTCTTTAATTTTATAAAACGATATACTGTAAAGGATAAGCATTATCCGCATTGTTATGCCTATTTTTTAAACACTTCATAAATAAATTGATTCCTTCGGGTTAAATGCACTTCACAATTATCACATCACGCTTTGTACCAGCTCAACTGAAACACTGGGTTTCGCTCAGACAGATTCAACTTATCTTACTGAGACTTTGGGATGCCATTTGATTCAGCCATACACAAAACGCCGGAAAATCGAGACTTTTCTACACTAGAAGAGTTGCGGACCCTTATCTAATTTCATAACCGAATTAATAGAAAGAAATAGAAAGCTTAGAAACAGAAATTTAAACTTTTGGTGGATTTTTTTCGAGATAAAACGGGTTAAGCGGGAACTGGCACTGGAGTTTAACTTTGCACTCGGTCAATGAACAAAATTGGCTCTATCGTTCAAAAGACTGGCAATTTTTTACAAATTCGAAGAATTCATTTCAATTTCCATCATAGACGTAGAAATTAGAGCAAGTCTCTGCTTAGCTATAATGAAATTCGGAACAGTAAGTTCTAAAAGACCACAATTGTTTCAACGAAACGTAGGTTAAATAAATGCACAAGAAATGTCCAATCCACTGTGAAACAGTATGTCCGATCAATTTACAGTTAAATTGAGTTTTTTTTACATGGTTCGGCGGATGCAGGTTCCCAATATTGACGATTGCTTCTCATGTTGTGGCTGCGAAAGGTTTGAATGCTGGCTCGTAACTTCAATGCAACAATCAAGCGAAAAGAGTTAGTATCCACCATAGCGCCAAACTGTAGAAAAAGTAACACTGCCCTGTCTAGGAGGCAAAAATTGTCCTACAGTGTCACGAAAAAACCTTGTGGCCTTCACAATATTATGCTCGTCTAGCGTACGGTGGCCCAGACTACCGATAAGAAAATCGACGTCTAGACTCACCCTTATCCTATGTTCTAAATCCGCCTTTGCTGTACTAATATAATCTCCCCACTTATTCCGTAATTAGGCTTTCGGGAAGAATACTACATTGATTTGATGAAGCCGCGTGACATATGGGCTTCATTGATCTCTGATCGCTGGACCTGTTTCTATGATTGGTAAACGCAACTTATTTCATCTATTGCTCTGTCGCGTAATAACCAACATTTCGTTTTCTGATGTTGAGCGCACTGGTACACTTGTGAGGTCCATCTTAAAAAGCAATGAGAAAGCGACACCGTAGGAAGTTAATGTCAATAAATCAGTCCCGAAAAAAGACCAAAGGAGATTATGAGCGTGCAGCGACTAACTAAACGGTAACTATTCCAGGCCCAGTTCGGCATAATGCTGCCTGCGGATCCGCCATGATTAACAGGGCTACAGTTGAATCAGTACAAACCGTTTATGGGTAGAGGATATCCTCTACTACCATCTGGGGCCCTAAAAGCCTCGAATCGACCTTATCAACTTTAGGGAAGACATCGACAGCTGATTAAGCTGCCATCTCCCTTCTATGGTGGAGCCAACAACAACAAAACTTCGCAGTTCATTGAATTAGAACCAACGTTGCTTACACATTTAACCTATTTTTTTTTAGTAACTGCTACGTCTGTTGATCTACAGACTTAGGTTTCTAAGGTTTTGTGTTATTGACAATATAGCTGATTTTCTGACGCTAAACAGGACTAGTCGGTCGCCCTACTGTACCCCATTGTCCACGTCAAGTGACTTTTTATGCCATACGCCAGACTAAAGGACTTTCGACAACCCTTCCGAGCTTGGCGGTGCCTTCACTTTTAAATCACCTCTTACCGGGTGCTAGTAAATGCATTGCAGAAATCTAGTTTAGCAATACTCCCTCAAATGCCTCCACCGCTAAGAAAGCTCCAGGTGCGAAAACCGCTGCTTATACAAAATCCTTTGTTGTAGGCATCGCCTTGAAATCTTTCTGATGACGGAACAGCTTCATTTAGCAGGTCACGCAGTAGCCGCTGGTGGTTATCTGCCCCGGTCAACTGCGGAAACCGGGGTGAATGAGCGTACAATCTTTAGTGCAGTCTATTCTACAACGTGGATGGTAATGTTTAGTGTTCCTCAACATCTCCCTACTGTTCTATGCGATCAGTCGGCGATGTCATTACGTCGTTGGACAACCGTTCCAATAAAACAAAGCGCATTTCTGTCGCAAACCTGTTTTCGCAAAGTGGTAAGTAGAACGTCCGTGTATACATCAGACATACAAAGGTTACATATATGACAGCACCAGAAAACAAGTCTTTATGGTGATGTTGATTATGATTATAATTATAACTAAGATTGCATGCGCGAATACGCATGGTAGTACAACAGAAGTACAACAGGTTTGAAGAGACCGATTAATGATAATGGTGCCCAATTTGCTGCACGTTCTACACCTGAATGATTAATGAGCGAAAATGTGTGGGATACAAAAGTTTCAAGACGCTTAAAACGCAGAAACTCTAACAGCAGATTTGGAACGGTAAGGTAAAAAAAAGCGATAGGATCTCTAGAGCAAATAAGTATGATAATCGCCATGTGTAGAAAAACAATTGAAGGTTGGCACATGTTATTGGCATTAAATTACTGCTATTTTAGATAACCCATACACGCATCTCTAATAAGCACAATGATTCCATTTACTAACTAAAGGGTGCCAAAACGACTAACCTACAAGGTCAGGCGGTCTTTAAACTTACGGATTCGTTAATTAGATCAGTTTAAGTTTTGACTCAATTACATCCTTGTCACACGGGCTTCGACAAAGACTCGAAAGTTTATGGAAACTGTTATATTTGACTTTGCGCTAAAGTTAGCCAAAATAGAGGAAGCTAAAGTCCTCTTAGTCTACATCGATTTTGTTTACCAGCCCTTTAGGGTTCGATGAATCGCTTTTCTCTTACCGTTTGCTTGTTCAAAAAGTATGTGCATGCGCGTGTGAAAATTTAGGTATCTTGAATTCTCCTGCCATTTTTCAAAGCTGAACTTAGCTGATATTAGAAACCTGCATATTTATTTACATAAAAACATTTTTGCGAGAGGGCATTGGTGAGGAAATCTACCAGTTGGTAGTCCACCTGACACTTCGATTGCGTGTTCAGTAGGACAGCATATATATTATTATATTAGCTTCAAACCTTAAAATATGCCGCGCTCATTTCATGTCTCGTAGTCTAGTATTTTTACATGTGTACTGTGTTAGTTTAAGTATTAGACTATACGAGCAACAACTATCCGGAAATGAAGAAGCGCACTACGTAAAGGCGTGCGAGAGGCGGGTTGGACTATCTATTGCATTCCTTACAATTCGTTTGGGGTTTTCTTTAGCAGTGGCGTTACTGATGGATTTTTAGGTAGCATATGCTGCCATTAGATTTCTCAAAAACGTACTCAGGTTCCAGTTAGAATCCTAGTCTACATTCCGTAGTGTATAGCTTTCTTTCGTACACACTCCTGTCCACAGGAGCCTGTTGGCGTATTTGTAGATCAAACACAGTGTTTGTATGCAGAGCGATTATACACTTTAAAAGATTGTATTTGCCCAGGCGACCTCCCTCGTCTGTAATACGCCGTAGACAATATCTATTTGATCAGCGATGCTACTTAGCAGCTTTGTCCTGTTCATCCAACTCACACAAGCCCAAATGTTACATGGGCCACTTTTGACTTGAGGTATGGGCTTACAGCTGTGGGCCACCCTTTTTAGACATAGACACATTAGACGGTCTCACGAGCTAGAGAAAAGACTGTAGGTTGCAGAATACCTCATCCCTGACTGCCTGCCGTATACCACTTCTGTAGAAATCGATCTTAGGGACTGTGTAGACCTCAGATAGTAACAGATGAGCCTAGCTAACCCGGATTCCCTCATGTCATTTGCCATTGGTTCCTTCTACATTAACCGCAATTTACCTACGCTTACCTTGTCTTCTGCGCCGTGTTTACCAGTAGAGTTAGGTTAAAAGATTTCTGTCAGATCAAAATCATCATCTGGCCGTCTGCATACGCATAAATATTTTTACACGTGTATACGCTGTTTCGACGTCGGTGTTTGCATCGTTGTCGACCGCTATGGTCACTTCTATAGCTAAATTACTAACTTGTACTGCATGGCTTTACAGCCATTGATTGATGGAAGGAAGTCTCGACAGCCCGCTGGTCCACCATGGATATTGGCCGGCGGTTCTGCCTTCCTGCAGCTACTGCTCTTCTTGTCACCATCGTCGTTGTCGTCCTTATTGTTGCGGTTGTATACATTGGCGGCCAATTTTAGGCCTGAAGACCATCAGGGAATACCGGTGGTGTTGGGAGGGCGAAAAAGAGCAAAATATCGAAAGCAAGATAGAGAAGGTAAAAATACCTCGTTTCTTGCTTAGATGT
This sequence comes from Tropilaelaps mercedesae, assembly GCA_002081605.1. Lineage (NCBI taxonomy): Eukaryota > Metazoa > Arthropoda > Arachnida > Mesostigmata > Laelapidae > Tropilaelaps > Tropilaelaps mercedesae. Next base: position 10,195 of record MNPL01006193.1, on the reverse strand, counting down.
AGATGATGGAGCATATAGAGATTGGCTCTAAGAACACAAAGGGGAAGATGCAAGCGCGGAAAGGTGGGCGCCGCCACTGTTGTGGACTGAGCAAAAAAGTCGGACAAGTGCTCTTTCGACCTTCGGCAAAGACGAACGGGGAAATGGGATGCTCATGCTTGTGTTTGCACATCGAAGTATGCAATGAACTAAATGCAATATGTAGAAAACAAATACTTTCTTTACTAATTCGACCACCTATTTTTCACTGAGTAGTCCGACCTCATTACTCTCATTGCTCTTTGGACTATGCCTTTACATACCCTCTGTTGTCTAACATTGCTCTTTTTTTGGTTTACTGTGACAGTCGTTTTACAGATTCAAATAAAATATATGACGACAAGGCATTGTAAAGCCTGCAGATAATGATCAGTATATCAGACAGGTCTTTTTAATAATAGAAACAATATAGGAAATATAAAATTTCTATAAACACTAATCTGACTTCGTGGAAAGCAATGTATTTCCCATCTTTATTTTAGCTCTGTTACATAAGTCTAGTTTTCCGCAGCCACGTTTGGCTACACAACGCCAGTAGGTAACATTTATTTTTGTGTTTGCAATACGCAGTACTGTTGCAAGTTGCATTGTTGAATTAACATGTACCGCTCGCGAGGAAAAAGTCAGAGTATATTGTATAGCTTAGCAAATTGTACATTTTTTATCGTTCACAGGCGTCGAATGCAATGGTAGGTGATGGACGTATCTATTTATACAAGCGTAGGGACATGTGCGACGTACAATAAGGAAGCTCAAAGGCGTCGGGTGCATAGTACGCTTTAATACGGAAAAAGCTGCCCATAATGAGCTTATCATCACTACTTTCACTGGCGGTGCCGCCGCCTTCACTATACGAAGCTGAGAGAAAATGCGGTCAGAGGCCTTAGTAAGCTTCGGGCGTTTTGTCGGCGCAATTGGTGAAGCAGAAAAAAGAAGAACGCACGAGAGATATCCAGTGGTTTCTGAGCACTAGCCAGACTATACGCATTAGTGTGAATGGGGGTTCTCGGGACGCCTCCATCTGTGCCTTAAAGCGGGCTTGCTGACGACATCACCACGCTGTTCGCGCATCATCGTTGTCAGGCCATATCACAGCCTGGCTGGTTCTTCTTCGTCGTATTGCCCAGTCTAAGTGGGGGTGGATGGGGCAGCCAGAACGCCCAGTAGGTTGAGGCAAGCTATGTGGCTAACTGAATCTAGGTTCGCCTCTCGGCTTTGATCTCGCCTTGCCCACGAATGGCCGGCAACACGGGTTTTGCTTCAGGCAACGATCCAAGGTTGCTCGTCAGACGGCGCCCGTACAGAGGTCCATCTCAGCGAAAGCAAGACCTCATCCTCCAGCTGGCGCCCGAGAAGCGCGGCAATTATGCTAACACAATTTAACATCCTCTCCCGTTCAAGCCCACGGTCCCCCATGCCCACTATCTCATTCGCCTTTTCCACATCCGCTTGGCAGCGTTAGTGGCCTGACGCAGCCTGCCTTTGACGCTGTGACTACTCTTCTGCTTACCACTAGTACGACGGCTGGAAGTGACCTGCCTAGAGGACTTTAAATCGGACCTCCTAATGGTAAACTCGATTTCAAGATATATTATACCGAAACTTAAACATGTTAACGGAATATATGCCAATAGCGACACTACACAGAGTGCCACCCGATAGAGTCGCTTTGATACTGCGTTGATAATCATATGAAAAAACGCTGGTAAGAACTTTTTCTTTCGATACGATTAATAAGAAATTTACCCTTCGGAAAGTCTAACTGGCACCCGTAATTAGTCCTGATTTGACTATTTCCGAATGTGACCGAATTTCCTTGTGTACCTTTAACTGCAAAAGTTAGAAATGTCTCTAAAAACCCTTTAAACAAATTCAGCAATTAGAGCAATTAGAATACGCAGAGTGTTTAGCCGCAAATATCACACGACGCTATTCTCAGAAGCGGGCCCTTATCATATCATTTTCGAAAATTTAAGTAGCATTAAATGGCAAATACTCGACGCTTATCTCAAAATCGCAACTGCCGTGGTCAAGCTGCCATTAGCAATAATAAATATGAAGTGAGCGCTGTATTTACTAATTCTTAATCCAATGGTAGTTAATATGATTGATTACAATCGGGTCAATCATGCGGGAATGCGTATTTTTTTAGGAGACAACGAAAAAGTATACTGCTTTTGCTCACAATATCCAATGTTGTTGTCCCAAGTGCAGGTTTAAAGTTAAATTATCGCGTGTGGGCAATTTCTTTGTTGCCTATTAAAATATCATGACAATTCAGCTGAACGCGCACGTAAAATTCCAAATTTCGTAGATTGCGGTTTCGATTAGGTGCTGATTATTTCTCGCTTTGCTAATAGGAGCATAACAAGAAAGGCTAAGCACATTAAAAGGTGGTACGTTAGTAATGTCGATGACCAGAATAAAGCGGATAGAGCAGCAGAAGTCAGACATGTAAATATATACAATGAAGTGTAACTGGATGTTGCGTATTGAAAAATACCTTTGTCTTTTAATTACATCCGTTGAAGCTATGTTGCTAATGAAATCTTTCAATGATCCGGAAATGGATCTACAAGTTACTACAATACATAATATAACTTGAGTTAATCAGGAAGATACGTGGCAATATTTCAGAATTCTGTTGCGACTTGCAAGATAACGAAAATCGCAAGATAGAAATGATCTTTCGAGAATTATTGTCCGGTAGTGTAGTACATCATTGTTCGTACTATTTCGGGGTAATTAATTACCTTGAATCGCGCGTATCAGCAAAACGTTGTAACGTTTTCAAGAAGAATAATTTTCCTTTATCGGTTCAAAGACATTGCTCAATCTCTTCGGGCTTCCGCATTGTTCTAAAAAGATAAGTAAATTAGACTGAGATAATTATCTGGAGGTTGAAATGAGGCTATAGTGCTGAAGGTTCAAAGGCAGAACTTTTGCGACAACGTTTTCAATTAGTGGCCAGAAGTCGGTGTGAAATGATATTGTGAAATGGATTGTTGTTTAATATAACAATTTTTTCAAGTTTCATCACGTAGAAAATTCGTGTGACCGATAAACGCATAATATTAGGATATGCAATACATGGTTTTCATCAATTGTTTAGTTAGACTGACAGCTATCACAGACTATTTGACGTATACATTCATGAACGCATCCGTCCAGCAGTAACTACAGAATAACATATCAATCAGTTGCCTCATGTACAAGGGTAGCAGCATTCCTTTTAACCGTCAAACTGCTGTTTATACAGTTCACATCTCGTGTAGCTTTCTGTCTCGTATTTTATAACATGAATATACCTGGTATGAGAGGATAATAGATCACTAATTATGGTCTTTAATTTTAAATCTCATTGCTGTGTGTTGAATTGATATGAAGGGAATTAAACCAAATGAACAACCTGGCTAGCAGGCTAAGCTAAACGTTCGGCGGATAATTATTCAGGAGCATACGTTTAAAGGTACCCTCTTCCGCCGGTCCGTATTCTGAAGTTGGGAGAAGGACACGCGCTTCTTTGAAGGATTCTGCTCAAAATTTAGATTGTCCCTTTTTTGTAAGACCTCCCTGTTCTATCGACGAAAGTACTTTCACTGGTTGTACCAATGGCTCTAGTGGCACCTTGTGCTTGCGCTGGCCTTTGTCTTACAATTTTCCACTTCCTTCATATTTAACTGTCCTAGAAGAATCTTGGGGCCCTCTTAGGGCTAATAGCAGTGCACGTGATTTTCCCAATTAAGGCAATGTACAGATTGCGGTAATTCTTTTTGAATAATTTTAAATTGTTTCTCATTTTCTAAAGATGTAATGCTCCGATAAATGCGGCACACGTTGTGTAGGTCACGCGAAATCTATGTACTTAAGAAAATAGGGCTCCTGGGAAATCAAGTTGTAGTCAGGTACAAAATTACGTTTGGAAGCAATGCCTTAGGTCCATAAACGATATGGAGTATAACAAGACATTAACTGAGCCTGTTTATATTATATGAGAAATGAAATTTCGTAAGCGATTCCGTTTTAATTTACTATCATTCGATGTTTTTGCTTAGGCATGGCTGCTTTGAGAAGAGGGAATGCGTGGCCGCCTGTTTCATTCGTAGTGACCGACCAAACTACGTAACTGACCGGTATTTCGCTAGAGCCGCATACCTCACTAATATCGTGTGCGTGGGCGGGCTGCACCTTCGCTAATTTACGAATTTTTAGCTAGAGTAGACCGGCCCAGTTGTTGATGAGTATGGCTGATTGAGAGGAACCGTTCTAGACGTTCTACAAGTAGAGCCTAATTTAGGCTTTATGAGTTTAGCATATCGCAAAAACTAACTTCTATGAGAACCTTCAAGACCGATGAAAGAACGAAATGAGGTAGTGCTAGTTGAGCAAAAACAAAATTAGTTACTTTACGGCTCGTTGAACCAGACAAAGGTGCAGTGCTCTCTATAAAATAGGAAACCGACACAGTTCTTGTATTAGACCTTTAAATTGCATCCTCAATCAATACTCGGCCAACGGAGTCCTCTTAGCGGAGTTCAAATCCTAGTTCCATACTTCCATTGCAGACAACATGACATCAACGTATGCACTGCTAAAATTAACTAGATTCTGTGCCGCTAATTCGTCCTTATGTTATGGATAAACGCCCACATTGTTGTGTCCATCAGACGATGGACGTTGCTATAATATGTGTAACGTCCTTACAATCACACCCGGATTCTTCTTAATTAAAGCGCATACAAGCGAGCAGGTTCAGTCACCCCTCTGCCTACCTAAACCAGCTCGTTAGCGATGCTTTCTGCCTGTTTAACGAAGAGATCTTCTTGCTTCTCGCTTAGCTAAGGGAACAGAACGCATGCATCTGGGATCTCAGCGAGATAGGGTGGAACAATTGAGCTATTTGCGGACATCAAGACAATGCAGAACGTGGAAGGAATGGAGGACCAGCAGAGCTATTCACGTTAGTGCCAGCCTGACGCTCTGACCCGAATCCGGGCGAATGGGAGAAGGGTGAGCAGCTAGTTTCCTGTTTGTGCGCAAAACGGCGTCTTTTTTCGCGTCGACTTGAATGACCTCGGTGTATTGTTTGACAAGGCGGCTCTTTATTTGGGGACGCGGAGCAGCTGACTACAGGGAGTCAATTGGAACAAGTCGAATCTCCATTGGGATGTCAAGTTGGCAAACAGAGGAGCTAAACACTGCGGGAACAGTAGTGCATACGCATCCGAATACACCTTCAGAAAAAGTACTAGTATAGAAAACCGGCAGGCCCATCATTCCAGTTAATAGGCACATTATCAGCTTTGTTCTAATAATATTTTAGCTATCAAATCAATCTAATAAAAATGGCTAGTTGGCGGCTGTAAGTTTTAAACCAACCTTCACTGATAAACGAGATTTTGTCAGTATTCACTATGATCCTTCGAAAGTGTTTGACCAAATTATTACTGGTCTAGTCAATGGCAGAGGCCACATTATGCCTGAGCCTCAGGCAGCAGGGAGCCCCGCAGACAACCCCGAAGTGCTGCTAACTCCGCGGAGCCCAGGAGGAACATTATTTGGCCGAGCAGCAATGAGGCAGTGGTGCATGACTAGTGATGGTCGGCACTGTGATCCTTTCCGGGAAAGAAATACATCACTGGTCCTAGTTTTTATAAGTCAAACACGGATCTTGAAGAATCGAGAGGGTGACAGACTGCAGAACGAATTAAAACGAATTAAACTAATTAGCTCATGCGAAAGACTGGTGTCTCGTGATTCTATCAGCCCGGTTCACCATGCTACAAACTGTCTGTTCCAGTATAGTGAACGACGTTATCACTTGACATGTAGCAACTCTTTTATATTCCTGATTTATATATCAAAGAGAGCAATTAGTTCATACAATACAAATGCCGGTTTATTGTCGGCACTGTGGTTTACACCACTTGAACTCTCATGTATAATGAATCGTAAATAATGATAAAATAGTATCACTCTTGCCGGAAGAAAAAAGTCTCAATTATTTGTAAAAAAAGCTTTATAACCGTGAACACAACTATTTGTATGTTCTACGTTATATCTACATTTGACTATTATAACACATAAGAACTAATCGATAGACATGAGTGTCAGTAATCCAAGATGGATGAGAGAAAATCCCAAACTAATATTCTCTACATTTTATCTACAAGCGTTAGTATTCCACTAACAGAATTCAGTGCTGTCATTTTACGAGGAAGGGAACCTAAGTAAATGGCATACGCCAGGTTAAAGCGTACCTACTGCACCCTTTGGAAACGAGGGGTATTTGAAGCGTGAAGTTGCAACGCTTGGAGCAGCTGCAGACCGCGGTGAGCGGAGGAGTAATCTCGGACGGAATCCTTTCCTTCGCCGTCTTGAGGATCGAAAAGGGACTCGCGTCTTATATAACATATATACCGTCTATGTCAACTGCATCGTACACTGCTAGCCACTTAATGATACGCACTCAAATAGAAGGTTTGCTATTGCCTTCGTTGAAAGGTCCTGTCCTGCCACCGAAAAGGGCGAGACTCCGATGAAAAGGTTTGTCTTGCTGGAGAAAACCCATGAAGTAGCAAGGCAACGGAATACAGGTGCGAAATAAACGGACTACATTGAATCGCACCAGATGCCCCTACAAATCGTCATAGCGATGTATACGTCATACGAGTTAATTACGCCTAGCAGCAGAAAAGGAACGCTGGAACTAGAAGGAATAACCTCACCTAAAAAATTAAACAAGGTATCCCTTTTAACAGGTGGATTAAGCAAAAATCAATGAAAACCCTATTCAAGCTTGGATCCCTTTTTGCTCGAAGATGGATTGCCTCAACTGTGCCATCTTCATTGAACCGTTTAACGGTAGGAAGTGAAGGTGCCGACACCTCCACTACGTTTTTCCCTTCATAACTACGGGTGAAAAATTAAAACCGAGGATACCATGGTAGCATACTCAGTGTCTTTTAGCCACATATTGTTTATGACCATCACACGAGGTTTGACCCCCTCATCGTTCATGAAACTACTCAACTTCTCAACCTACTTTGATCATCTAAGACCCGCTATCACAGCATTGTAATAGTTTATAGAAAAGCTGGTGTCTGTCTGGGAAATACTATACCAAATCTCACAATCTTCGATATTATCAGGTTTAGATGTATTTATAGCAAAGAACCTATTAATGAAAATTTTAAAAGATCTGGTTTTTGAAATTGATGACAACGCCTTTAGTCCATTAGTTGTTGCGTTATTTAGTTTACATTAGATAACGCAAGCATTAATGGATTAAAGGCGTTAACAGGGTGTTGCAGATATATCGCAGCTTTAGGGCGCCAGCCTGAAAGACATTTACTGCTAGAGCCTATAAGCAGTTAACGGCTTTCACTAATTGATTATTACGCCCCGATTATACGTATGACTTTTTTCTCAGGTCCAAGGCACGTTTTATTTTCTTCTTCGTTTTTTGCTTCTTTTCTGGAATAGGCCTCGGGAGGAATATGGTTGTACCAAGAAGATTTACACGTACTCCCTGACCAACTAAGGTGCCGGCTATGACGCGTATATTTTGCTTTAGGCTGCTGGGGGAGCCGTCCTGACCTTCAGTGTCAGTGGGTAGTTGAGGTCCGGTAAAGCGTATACAACCTTGACATTGGTCAAGCGCGGATATTCGGATCTGACTAGCTACAGAAGTGACGTTTATTTTAGAATTTAAAACATTCCATTTACTAATCCCATCACAGGAAATATTAATAAGGACACAAATATAATGTTTTGACATTTTTCTAAAATTTCAAGTCATTGGGGCATGGCTTTAGGAAAACTATTTGAACTTCAAGTAAGATCTTTCTATAGAGTGATCATGACTATCTGGGATAAAAGCAGACTTATTTTGAACTTTTTGGACAGCAGTTCATGCAAAAATAAAACAAAAATATTTTCCTTATTATTACGCACACTCGAGCTGACATTCGAATAAGCTAACGTCGTTTAGCTACATTTGAGTATCTTTGAGTTAGACGTCCTGCGGTCCCGCTGATAATGGCAAACACGTTTTAATTTCGTAACGGCGACAACCTCAGAGGGCCGCATCTAATGCCATCAGCAGAAAATGAACTTTCTGGAAAGCTCACCTACGTTTTCGGGACAGGTTAGAGGTTCTGTCGCCCACCGCACAACACGTTGTCATAGCGTTGTTTATTGCGAGTAGCACTATGAACGAGACAGCGAATTTCCGGGCATTGGTCGGCAGATCACTGCCACACTCGAATTGTTGTGACACGAGAGAAAGATATTAGAAGGGAAGTGGGTACATAGGACTCTAGGCAAGGATATGTGTCTCAGTGAGGGCACATCAGGACTTCAGACGAGTTGGCCAGGTTGAGTGGTTTCCTCGATATCTCGGATGTGTTTTCAAATGTTTGTAGCTCAGCTTCCGGCGTACGCTCCCCCACTACCCCCATCACTGCCCTATTACTACGCTCCTATCTGGAGGAATCTGCAATGCAAATTTCACCTGATCAATGTAACGCGATGTAGTGAACAGGCAGCCTTCTGGAGAAGCCGTTGCCGCCGCCAAGCGTATCTCTATTTGTTGTGCAAGCCGCGCTTCATCCAACTGAACTGAAGAAGATGATATAGTAAAGTTTGGGATTTACTTTGAACATCAGTATAGCCAGTTATCTACCACACCATGTATCTCCCCCTTCCTGGTCCTCTTGCCGAGGTAAGCTCTTTTGCATATTTAGCATGAGCCGGGCGTTCGTCAAAGCAAACTGGCAGTTTGTCGTAATAAAACAGCCGATTTCAAACCGTATTTGCGGTTTTTCAAAGAGAATCGCGTAGTATCAAAGCAAGCCATTGTCTGGCAATGTAGATCTAAGGCACAAAACGTAATCTGACTGATTTTTGAAAATCAGTCGGCTTAATTGAAAACTGCCTTCACTAAACAAGTAGCCGAAACAAAAAAACCATAGCACGAAATGCGTGTGCATGAAAATTTGTTTTGCTCTGCTACTACTGCGTGGAGCCTTGAATGCTAGATCTGTCTTGGCTTACGGTGTTAAGCTAATCCTTTTTAAGAGCGCGTATCGCCGATAACGCGAAACTCCGGTAAGACTTCATTGGGTATCAGGTCGCTGAGTCCTTCTGCAGGTTGGAAATTTGATAGGATCATTTATAAGTTTTTGCTACGACTCGAAAGCTCAATGGCGAACCTTTGATAATAGAGTCAAATTTTCTTCAGACGCTTTGCTAAGAGGGTCATAAGCTACATAACAAATGCCGCTGAAGAGAGCCCGTTTATTAGTATCGGGTCAACATACTACATATGGCATTACCATTACGAATTTATATTCTTAGAGCTCACCAAAGTATACGCACATTATGTGGCTCACGAAAAATACGTGTAATGGTGTCAAGTGCCTTACGTTCAATGTAAAGTGTACATTTCAAATTGCCGCTAAGGGTCTCAGCACACAGGATTCTAAAAATGTTATTCGAATTTTTCAAAAAATATAAAAAAGCGTACGGTTAGCCTTTTGGACCCTCCATGTGTGACCGCCCAGCAAAGATTTAGACACTCGTTTCAAACATCGTTTCATTTGTAAACCATAGTTTCTTGGATATAGCGCGACAAAGAAGAGTTTCAACCGCAGAATGTTCGAGAAGTTTGATCTGCTCATAGCTAATGTGCGTTTTGGTAGTATTCAGAACGCCATTGAAGCGCGCCTGCTGCGGTATAAACATTACATACTTAGTTGCAAGTTGTAATTTTCGCTGTTTCTTTAGATGTTGTTGTCTTCGTCTATGTTTCGTTAACACGTAGATGTCTCCGTATGCTCTTCCACCGACTTTAAATGCACTTGTTCGTTACCGAATTTTTTCGATCCTTATTCAAACGTAGAGCTAAAATTTTGACAATTATTCGGTTTATTAATAGTGTTGATTATATGTATTTTATTATTATGATTTGAAGTCCGGATTTTAGACTCCGCCTATTAAACTTAGACGAAAATTGCTTCAAAATAGTTTACAGTTTTTCAGCAAGAAAGTTCAAAAAAACTTCAACCAAAAGTTAATTTTTTTAAAAGATATACCATCATTTCTCTACCCTATATATATATATATATATATATATATATATATATGTATATAT
>MNPL01006190.1:0-25967 GCA_002081605.1 Tropilaelaps mercedesae | reverse complement strand
TATATATATATATATATATATATATATATATACCTGTGTTTGTATTGAAATGCGTGAAAAGGCATGGTATCTTCAAATTATAAACGCGTAAAGATTCAAAATGTGAAGTACAATAATAGGTAAGGAAATGCTCTAAAACCAGTCTGTCTTCTCCCATTACCATTTTTTGGGTTATTCGAACTCTGGATATCGGAATAGTCCAAATTGGGTTAAACGTGCCTGCTAGGTCAAATAATTTAGCCACATCAGCGGTGTGGATGAATACTAGCGAACTGAAGCATCCTCACAAAAGACAGGTAGCATTTCTAAAAATGCTGAGCTGAGAATTTCATGAATGCTGAGCATTCATTAAAATGAGGGGTTCTTCGTCTTTGCTTTAGTGAATGTTGTCAAGCAATAATTTCAGCGCAAAATTAAATCTAAACATTGAATTGAATTTCCTAAAATAACAGCGTCTGTCAACTAGAACATGGTTCTTTCTGCTAAGATCGAAATAAAGATTTGTTCTTTAGTCATTCCTATAGGTAACCTCTCTTGCTTCTATTACGGAGGCAATGCCCAGATCATTCACTTCGTCGTGATCTACATCATCTTCCAAATAGATCTGTTTGACTACCGATATTGTTGAAGTATGTGTCTTAGTATATTTAATTAGACAATCCTATTGTCTACCGCTTGTCAACATTGACGTGGTTCCTTTCATTACAAACAAGTCTCAGGGACGAAGAATTTTGTTCTCTGTAGCGTGAAGCTGGGACTTGTTTTTGTATTAATGTGTTCGTTACGGAACTTCTCTAACCAGACAGGTGGGTAAGAATTAGATTTACTGAAAGATATGCGTGTGTGAACCTGTTTGAAAGGTTTGAATTTTTGATATCGTAAGGTATGATTAGAGAGAAATCAAAACAATAAAAAGCTGAATCGAAAACAAAAGATCGACAGGTAGACGAAACTTACAAATACGGCGAGTACAACCTTGAAGAAACCTACTTACCATAAAAGCTACGCACTTATCTCCTTATAGCCTAGTGCTATTATGGCGACTGCAATACGCTAATTTTCATTGGTAACACTAATGATTTTGAGGAGGATAGTGCTTGCTATAATGATGATTATGATGGTAATGATTATAATGAAAAATGCATTGATAATAACCGGATGAGACTTGATCGACCAAGAGACTGAACGAAGACGATGTGAAGAAATATCATAGCGTAATAAAGAAAAATACGACGTTCCGCTGAATGCTGCTTCTTCAGCGGCTCTTATATCGCTTGTGATTTGCTAGGTTGCCTCTTCGCGCGAAATAATGGGTAGACTGAAAGACAGACAGTTGACAGGTGGACACTTGTGTCGATTGCAGCCGACGTTTTCTTTGCGTTAGTGACTGGATTCTCAATGTGACAAGCGAATTGACCTTTGACTATGGTGGCCTTTGCAAAAAAGATACGAACGACCTTGAATTTATGTACCGTCAAGTTTTTTGAAGTGATGTGCTCTAAGTGAACTGTATAGCAAGTAGAATTAACTATATAATATCCTTAAAATGGACAACGGGCTTCACACGTCCTACGTTGTCTCCGATCTCAATAAAAGAGTACATCTTATCATATTAAAAACTTTCCTTAAAAATGTGAATAGTTATGCGTCTTGTCTGTAGGTTCTTTTAAAAAATACAGATGTTATTAAAGTAACGTAAATTACAAGTATTCAAGATATTTCATTTTATATCTTGCTGTAATATACATCAAATAATATGAAGCGCCTGGAAATTTTCTTCTCTGGTTTTTAAGTATATGTCAAGCCGGCTAAATATATATCAAGGCATGTGGCGTTGTCTTGGTTTTTGCCCCCTGTAATTTTGCCCCAGCGTCATTCAGTCTCTGCAAAAGGAAATTGAATATCATGGCATTATTTTACGCTATGGAAGACATTACTGCGTGTCAAAAATATGTAAGATCCAATACTTCCCACAGACTGAAACTACAGATCCTTACGTATAGAGACTGAAACTTTGGGGATTTGCAAGGACTTTCAATAGCTTAGATGGGACAGATAGATCCCCGTTTTGAGTCCAGTCGCTAACGTGCATTACTTAAGGCAACACTTACTGGTTGGCTGCCGCATGGCGCTATAAATAGAATAATGCCACAGACGCTGTAAACAGATGATGCGTATATATAAACAGAATGTGTCGAAGCTGAGTATTCCGTTTTGCCATTGGGCAGTAAAAATAATAGTGAATCATAGAAAATACAATGAGAACCCTGTCAGTTATCAGTTGCTATGTAGAAACACGAGTGAATTTATTTTCCGCGTACATTTATATATTGCTGCGTCAGATATTTAGAAATTGCGAATTATCAAAGAGCCAAATGTTAATATGAATCATGCTTTCATGTCACGCGATTCTCTGTCTATAACTATGTCACGACTGCATATGTACACAGCGTTTTGCTTAGGTGTAATTTTAATCGACTTGCACATTTTTGCAGTAACACGACACAGAATCGCAAAAAACGCATTGCATGGAGCCATCTAGAAGTACAAGTTCAATTTCGGACATAGTTTTGTTCCACAGCGCGACTCCTGGCTGACCTATATATGGGGATCGGTCAAATCGATGGGAGTAGCTGGCTAGCAAGCCAGATTCACGATATCATAGACCGAACACACATCGTCAACCTAGAATTTGAATGTTTAAATCTAAATGCCGGGAATGTTTCGTTGAAAGCTAGCTCGTTGTGCATTGACGCTTCCGTAAGCTGCCGTTATCATTAAAATATGAAAATAGAATTATTTCCCTTGTCTATAGACTTTTTATATTGCAGTAAACTTGTATACGAACTTGCTATCCTGCACAAGTACTACGCGGATGTAGTGCATATCATAGTAAGTGCAAACAAAATGTAAAAATAACTGATGTGACATTCGAATAGGGTAATTTTCAACGTACGTGTAATTAGGAGTCAGTAAAATCATATGATGAACTGCGTAAACCGAGTCAAAGCACTGTTTTCTCTTGTTGAAACTATCTGAATTTGAGTGGGACTTGAATTATGAAATTTTAGCTCGTGCAATAGAAAGCTTAGCACAATTTTTATCACATTTGTGAAATACCACTATATATTACATTTGTACTAGTTTTTACTACAGTTTAACACATACCCTACGTTAGGTAGGCAGTTTTTTTTAATTATGCTGTAAGGATTAAACGAAAACGGCGATGACCGTAGAGATTGGAAAATGCCGTGTATGCCATGAAGAACTTACCATTACCTTTTCTTAAGTGCACTATTATAAAGGCACTTTGCTAAACTCTTATTCACTGAGGTCTACATTCTCTTATTGCCTATATAAATAATTAAGGAGTACTTAACAATCGTTACAAAAGATCCCATACTAAAGACAAAACAAGTCGAATAGAAACGGGTCATTTTGAGTAGATAGCAGAACACTATTACTTTTTTTCACTACATCATTTTTGCACCGCATTGCCTTTGATAATCCAATAATCATCTAAAATATTTCTTCGAGAAATGGTTAACCTGTAGTAGGACTGCCGTGTTGGCTCTATAACTAAACAGAAGCACGTCTCTAAATATTGACAGAGCATTCTACGATTAAAAGGATACAGTTTAGAAAACTTTCTTTACGCAGAATTCCTCAACTGAAGCTTAGCTTATGATCAATGATATAATTTGAGTCAACAAGGTTTTGTCTAATAAACAGGTGTATCATTATTATTATCATTTTGAGATGTCAAAAAAGTCTTTGATTCAAGTGGAGTATTATAGGCACACATATCTATCGAGCTAAACACCTATTGTATAAACATATGGATCTATATTTTGAAGCAGGTTTCAATTTTTATGCCGGTTTCAATTTATGTGCAGGTCTCAACTTCAGCGCTTATTGTGCTGCCTATATAGATATTTTTTAGAGGGACACCAGTAACAGCGACAACAGCATCACTAGCGTCAACTAGAACAACAAAAATAACTATGAATGTCTTTACAGTGTTGCTACTCAATCTATTCACATGTTTTTGTTATATCTGTATTATTTTCCATTCGTAATAGATTTTAAATAGTCTCCGTAGTATTACATAGAAAATCAATATAGAAAATTTACTCGAACTACGTTACAAACGTGCGCTATTTTTTCCTAATATTGACGGTATACCTGAACCATTCATTTACATATAAGTTTATTGAGCCTATCACTCATTTTTTACCTATTAGGTCTTAAACACCAAAATACTTTCTTTCAAAAAACATTATTTAAGAGATACAAAATACAGCTGAAAAAACAAACAAAAACATTGACTGAACTATTAAGGGGACTTGCCTGCTGGGGTACCAAGGTTCATAAAAAAAAGTTTCAGTAGCGGTTGCTTTCATTCGCGACCATTCGGTTACTGCAAGATCAGTGACAATATTGTGTTTATTACTAATCAACGGGGTATTATAGCATGGCGCGAAATTCTGTACATAAATGAGGCATATCCGCCGTTTCAATAATGACTACCAGTAGAAATTAATGAGACGGCTCGCCAGGCAGAAAAAAATCTCTCATATAGGTCATTTACAGCAAATGAAACTCAACACCGCTATTATTAAATAAATAAATACGATCCCTACGTCAACTTTGATGACCAGTGTTACTATTCGGACTATCGCTAGAGCGATTATCTCCTACTCGTATCAATTAGGAAATATGGAAAAAAGCAACAATATTTAAAGTTTCAACGACAGCATGGCCGTTAGTACCTGTGAGTTGTCGCTATTGGGCCGATTGTCCTTGAATTAGCCATTGGCACTGCCCGCTAAAACAACATCGTCAAATAGAACCATTTTTTCTTAATTATCAAGTCTATAATTATATCCTTGTATTTTAAATATGACAGATTGACTAGATATTCAAACCTTTTCTATGAATTACAGAAGGTTATCTACACTCCACACTCTAACCACCTCTTGTGTATTTGAAGTTTTGAGATTAGTATTGTTTCCATTACTGTTATTGCAACAGCTATTATTATTAATCGATCTTCGATTGGTCGACTAACAGGCTCACCTTGCCGGAGGAACTTCGCACAGTTAACTACTGGCCGGACCCGCCCTGTATCATCTACACTGTCATTTACGTTTCAACGTTCCTCCGCCTCAATCTGCTGGCGCTGGTGGTGTGATAATAATGGTCGAGCCGACGCCCAGCGGGTCGTTTATTGGTCGGTTAGACCAAGGAGCCCCATAGGGTGGCAATTGTGCCACTGATCTGCCAATACTCACTCACCCGGAATACTTCTCGTGTGACCGTCGATGATAACGGCGACCACTGCGATGCGAAGGCGACGACCCACTTTTCAATATTTTTCGTGCAACGGGCCCCATTGGCCGACCAAAGTCCTCGCCACTGCACCGAGTCGCCGTTAGTCACCCAAAAAACAACCTCGGTTTATATTACTTGTGGCTATGGGTAGTTGAAGTGCAGTCACCCTTGCGATGTTAACCGAAGTATCTTAGCTTAGACGATTGCGGCTTTGCCCCTTCCCTGCCCCAAAAACCGCCTTCATTTTTCTTTCCTTTCGGTATTTTTGCCCTATCGCCTTACCATTTCAAACCGAGCAAGTGAGTCTTCTCGACGTCTTCTTCTCTCAGCCTTCATCTTCTCGTTGCGAAGTCGAGTTAGACATACCATTGCACCGTAAAACCGAGTGATACGGTCGGCGCAGCAATCAGGGATTGATAGAAATGGGCGATTATTATTATTATGGCAGTTATTATTATTTTTATTAATATAATCAGCGGCGGATGATGGCCGCTCCAGCGAGTGCCCGGTGGATTGGATCGCGGGACATTATTGTGCCTCGTCTTCGCAATGTAAGAACATAGAGCACAGTGTTTCACTCACCAACGCCAATGGCATGACATTTGCCTTATATATATAAGCGTGTGCCGGGTTGATAAGCTAGTATCATTACGAATATTATAATTGCGTTGATACGCTACATCGACGAGCACTTTGTCTACATCAGCACAGTCGTCTAAGATCGGTGTATTTTTTGTCCGTGTGGATTCGTATGAATAATTAAGACGAGCCGATGTCTTGTAGTTAAAAATCCGCCACTATAATCACATGCATTGAAACAAACATGTATACACCATGAACTAATGAAATCACCAAGAAAAGACGAACCATTAGTGCCGTGAGCCAGAGGACCATCCTAACCTCTAGTCGGCCGAGGCGTTTTAACACGAATTACAGGAAGAGTATGGCAAATAACACTTTATGAAGTGAACTAAATAGCATTACGCAAATAGCATTCCAGCCGTTTCGAATCCGTTTATTTACTCATGAACGGGTCAGTTTGTATATGATATTGATTTGTTTATGTCATCTTCCTGCTTTTTTCTTCATCGAGGAACCGACTGGACAGATTATGGCTTTTTTTTAACGAACAGAAGCAATGTTTTGTACTGCAAGCGCCAACAAGCGTTGTACAAGCGCAAATGTCAAGTCTGCATAAATCCCTTTATTCAAATCCATTTCCAATGACCTTGACGACGGCAACAAACAGCGCTGTACGTCTAGTCAATTGGCCAAATGCAAGAATATTTGCACAAGACGCAACGTTGTGTTCGCAAGAATGACTTACATTTGTTGCATCATACAGGGAGTATTGACACAATAGCAAGTCTCTTGTCTTTCTATTTCTCTTGAGACATATAGCCTTGTGTCCGTGTATATATGATCCGGCTGACCAGTTTGGATGCAATTATTCTTTATGACGCACTGAAATGGTATTGTACGCGGCGAGATTTAATTGTCGACTCCCCCAGAAATTATGATGCTGGATAGTGCTGATTTTAAAACAGATTCAATTACGTCAACAGTCGGAAATTGAAAAAGTTACCTGAATAAAACCACTGAACGAGACTATATCATTATAGCGTACTTAGAGTCGACTTGCTGGACTAGCGGCGATATGAAAGAATCTATTGCACAATTCAGTTTGCTTCTGCTGGAATGCACCACGGTAGCGACAAAGTGGTTCTTTGGACAGAGCAATTTTTCTTGATAAATTGATATTTCGCTTACTGCGCTGCTATTTTATTCTACTCTTTGTTAATTACTCTTTTATTGCGGAAAATATTAAATGTTTTAATAGTTTCAGTGTTTTAGGCAAGATTACCTTTAAGATAACGGACCAATCAATAAGTTGGAACTAAAATTGAGCATTCAATTTTCAGTCGAGCAAGTTCACGTAGTGCGACGAAAGCGTTTTTAAAGCTACGATTATTTTCCAGGAATCGCTGAAGGTCACGAATAAATAAGAAATGCAAGTACAAAGTAAACTGTTTTTGCTTCTCCGTTGGCTCAAAAACTCAGTGAGCTGGGTAAGAGGTAACTGTCAATGAGATAAATAAGCAACCACATCTGACACGCATTATTAGAATGTGCAACCCAGTAAAAATTAGATATACGGTAGTAGCAGGCTACAAATAAGGAGAGCTGATACAATGGAAAGCTTCGAGTGCGAAAACTACTAGTGCAGATACTATTCGAAGATGAAAACTAAATATACAGAAAACATGGAAATTCTTTCAATACTTTCAATCAGTAAATCAGAGTGTGATCAATTGATCAATCTATGGCTGCAGTCATAACATGCTGCAGCAGCGTCATCGTATTTGCCCTCATAAGTTATGACATGATACGATAACTCGCTAGCCCGGTAGTATTTGGACGTCCGTAGGGTGAGCAATCATAGAAGATTATAAGGCAAGCAAGGGGCTCTCCCGATTAGCGGAGCAGCATGATATTTAAATTGCTCACGTTGACAACGCCGCTTTCGCCAGTCGCTACCACACAAGTCAGAGGGCAATTCTTCTGAGGGAAAGAAAGAAAACTCCAAAGGAAAAGACGAATTTGAAGGCTAGAAGGAAAACGCTATTGGAAAACAGGTGGACTGAAATGTGATAGAGCAACAGCAGCAGCAACAACAGCAACATCAGCAAGTTAAAATAATCAACCGCAACGAAAAGAGGGAAGAGCTATGTCAGCATATTACGGGAATGTGGGAAATAGCCACCGTGACGACAGAACTAGGACAAATCGCGACAGGGAGTCGACGCAGTCAGTATAACCGTATCTAGTGCCGATACATGAATCATGAACGAATTGCGATACGGGTTATTGTGCTGTACATAGCTATGGTAGATGTTGTACTTATAGACTAGATTAGCACTCGCGAATCGCGTCGATTGACATTGGGCTGTATTTCACTAGCTAGATACGCACACTGCAGGGCTACGCCACCGTTGCACTGATGATACGCGTAAAAGTTCGCAGAAAACTTTCAATAGTGGATTGAGATGTTCGTAGGTACAACTGCTCTGAAGCATACAAATGACGTGAATTGGCTGGGGACTCTTGCACTCGTATGGGAGTAACGGTTACTTGGCAGCCGTTAGCCGTGGTGATGGAAATTCGCACATATTTAGTCGTGCTGATGCCGATGGATGGAATAGAATGAGCATCAGTGCCGCGTTATTTCGTAGTTATGCTGCATTAGCGATTTGGGTGAAAGGGAGTCAGTGGTGAAACTAGAGCCACAACGCAGCATTTTGTCTTGACTAATTCCTTTAGTGGGATCCAACTAAATGAAACGTACGTTTAAAGATGTGCTAGAAAAATGTTTTGACCAATATTTTGTATTCGATCACCTAAACGCTATTTTCATTGCGACCGACGTTTGCAGGGTTGTAATGCGCACGAAGAAACAAAAATGGCAAATAGGTCAAGATTTGCACTTATTGCTGCGAGCAAATCATTGTTATTTTTCTTAAAGACTCCGTTCACGTTGTCTGTCCGATTGACTAGTTGTGGTTATGAAACATCAAATTATAGACGAATTAGCCTCGAATCTTCGTACACATCCCGGCGGTTGAAGCAGCGAAATCCATTTATACGTAAGTTGGACACCGAAATCCGAAGCCATATGAATTTTATCGGCTGCTACAATACGAGAAACAGTAGCAACAATGAGAGCAAATGGTGATTTACAGTTGGTGTGGTTGCTCACGTGAATTAGCCCGTGCAAAAGATTTATAGCACCCACTTTCTTAAGGTCCACCGTATCGTTCCATGTGACACAATTTTATAGCGAACGTTACCGCATTTGTACCCGAAATCATTGATACTAATCATGGAGGATAATGCGCAAAAAATCATGCCTGTATTTTTTCTCCTGCGCCTATTCTTGCCATTACATATGGGTTTTTCTAATATTACTCTGCTTTTGTTTCTTAACTTTTAATTGTCTGCAATTTGAATGGCGTGTTTATACCATTTTTTTCGTTTCGGATTTGCATGCCAAAGAACTACCCGAATTTCCCTGTCCAACACGTGGCACGGCTACGTAGCCCATTCCAGCTTATTTTCCTCTGCTGTCTTTATAAGACCAAAATGTATGGATTCGCCCAAGACGTACTAAAGATTGGTATAAGAATACCGTCCTAATTACTGTACATCACCACTGACTTCGCTGGCTTCATGAAGTGTCTAGCTAGTCGCAATATGCATACTTACTCATCGTTAAAGCTAAAAGCCTTTAAACTTGCACGAGATTGATACAATAACAGCAACGGCACATCCGACAGTCGCGAATGCTTTACGAGGTAGAATCATCATCGTTCCGACAGCTTAACTATATGGCTGGCAGCAGCAGTAACAAGTTGCTCCAACTACTTGAAACCGTCGTTCGGCAGCTGGCTGGCATATCTTGCCACCGAATTCCAGTGACCCAATGGGCTTGCTTCCAGCTAAGACTGGCGGGTCACCGGAGACGGCCGGAAATATTTTCGTCTCCCTCTTTCTCTCTTACTTTGTGTTCTGCCCATCGCCTCGTCGCGTGCTGCGCTCCAGGTAACACACAGGAGCAGCAGGTGGTGATCGTTACCGTTTTGGCCGAAAACAAAATGGAAAGCGAGGGAAACGAGCAATGCTGACTGGAGAAGGAGATCGAAAGATGCTGGGCCTTACACAGGCGATGCGGCATGAACAGCCGTAAAAAAACATTTGTAAATGGTTGCGATGCTTGACAGATTGCAATAGCATAAAGAATACAAAGTCGACCGCAGCAACAACCACAAGAACAACTATAGCTGGTAAACCGGTTATCGTCGTGATTTCGCAAGGAAAGGATTATTTGGGTCCACAAGTGAATAAGAGACTGTATAGCGGTAAACGCTTATGAACACTATACGCAAAGGTAAAATAAATACGTCAGCAATCTGTTGGTTTTAGTGTAGAAACGCGTCACCCACACAACTGGGTCGGTCTGACGTAACACGAAGTGGCTGCTGATGTCGGTAATTGATCAGGGTTGTGATTAAATTTTGTCTTATCGAGGACGATTAGTACCTATCAAGTGCATCAAGCAACGTAAACTAATAACTTTAAATGTGTTGTTATGTCAATAAAAATACTTGACGACGAATTCAATTACGTTTTAAAGAAATCAATTTTAACTCTAATATAGTAATGTATGTGGAACTTCCTGACTTTGGCTATCAGATAGAATAAACTGGTGACCTTGTACGGAGTTGTAGTGACATTTGGACAAACCATAACGGAACAAACCAGTTTCGTTACTCCAATAAACTAATAGCTGATCCCAGTCTATTCATACTCTTAATGCTCGTTTATCGAACTCAGGCTCAACTGATCACTACTATTATGCTTCTGTCACATATTCTTTCGTCTATGACGACTTCCCGTACGAAGTTTTTTTAGGAGGTAGCCGGTCAGTTTAGCGCCGCGTGCTGATAGCGACGACCATTACGGTGATCATGAAGCGTTCTAGATGGATGCACAATGTGGCAGCTTGGTCTTGCACACTTATCTTGGCGCATTGATACTTGCCGTGTGGCTAATTGTGACGCACAACGGCGCGATTAGCTATAGAATTGTTGTCATCATCTGTGATATTTCGTTCATCTATAGGTTCACACAGGTTGCTTATACGTTATTTTCTAAATCCATAGAAACGTATTTCAGGTAAATTGGACAATAAATGACCCTGCCATACCAAGCAATCGTATTTTGTTAGTTTAGGGGCAGTGAATCGTATATCTATGACAAGTGCTTCTTATTCGATCATATTGAATGTGTAATTATGTATCACAGCAAGCTCTCTTTGTTTCGCTGTGAAACGCGAGCTGTATGATATATAAGCTGCTTTGTTAGCACAAACGATTCACTGCAGTGAGAGCAAGAATATGCTTTTCTTCGTGTTTTTAACGGGTCATTATTCTTTTGACGCGATTTACCTGTATCGGGTATATTCAATGGCGATTGATATATTATTCAAGTTCTCGGTCTATCTATAGTTATCTAAAGTGAAAAACATCATAGCAATAAATGTTTAGAATCCCGCCCGAATGGCAGCGTAGTGTCGCAGCAATACAGGCTTCTTCTCTTTTTGACAAACAGACGCCCACTTGACTTAAGGTAAACTAACCTCTAGTCTCTCACGCCTAGTTATCATTTTCTCGGAAATATTTGTTCGTGCGAATACATGCATAGGATTTTTATGTGGTACGATAATTCGAAAGGTGCTGCAAGGGGCCGTTTCATATCCGGTTAATGCTTATGGTACAATCAGTATACCCTACATCAGATTTAAGCAGCGAGTGATCTTGCCATATTGGTTGACAAAATTATCAACATTTCACTGTTCCCCTTCTGGAGTCAGTGCAACCTCAAGCAATGGTATGCACAATATCCTGTGAAGTATTCCTCATCGTCTCTTTACATTTCGGCAAGGCCATGTATATTTCTTTGTTCTCGAGCACACTTCGAACTTCTACCCGCAATCGCGTGAAATGTAACAGTTTAAAATTTCACCATATCATATAAAGGCAACAGGTGATTTCCGCAGTCACCAGACGTCACCGTCATCAATGCCGGCTGTGGCCATGAACTGGTAAACAAGAAGCCCCACTCTGATATTCATATTTTACTATGCTTTGTTTGTGACCTGATCTGGCCGCAACCTAAATCTGGATAAGTGCTTTAATTCCAATGACGTTTATGGTCGTGACATTCGTGACATTTCTATTGCTGTTATTGATGAGGCGTCGGATTTTTTCAAATTGTACTTATACACTTAAAGCGTAGGTGTTCAGTAGTTTAACGCGGCGTTTTGCTTATCAATGGCAGGCAAGGATGCATCTTGACAATTCTTTAAGTGTTCATTGCTCAAGTAGAATACAAGCCGGAATTAAAATTTTTCTATTTGGTCTCACTATTTTGCCTTTGTTAAAAGCCAGTTCTCGCTTATCACCGGCAGGTATTCACTCCCAATGAGCACGAATACGGTTGATAGGGTGTACTTTTTTATAACGCGTTTATGTAAAATATTAAATATTTACTAAGGAGCGAAGTAATGTCCTTTTACGATGCGTGTCCCATAAAATATTGGAAAATTAAGAGTATGTCTATTTAGATATAGAAAGGTATATTAGATAGGAGTAAAAAAGAGATTATATTTATGTATTGATTTTATTCTCTTTAGCAATTTTATCTTCTACGATTTCTTTACATTTTTTATTCAACAAAAGTAATGTAAGATGAGGTGAGGTTTTGACCGAAACTGTAGATTATAAAAAGATTTTTCACGTTATTATCATATGAAGTTGTATATTTACTTTTAAATGCTGTTCACTTTCAGGCAAGCGACAACCTGCTTACACAGGCGTGAAGACAGAACACCCGTAAGTTTAAAATATCACCTTCCAGTTGCAGCATATTATGATTTCTCTGTTTCTCTCTCTTTCTCAAGAAACAAATGATTTTTAAGGGGACTCTTTCCACACAGCCTGTTTGTCTCGTTTATCATTCTCGAAAACACTTAGCCTTTATGTGAATTGATTTCTCTTATATGGTTGATTTCTCTCTCCACAATATTGACGGTCATGTCAAGTGAAGTAAATACAATATCGGTGAATGTGAGCGTATTCCAGGAGATAGTTAAGCGTTTTTGAATATCCGGGCCTCCTAAAACCTCTTGGAAAAGCGCTGCCAACTGGATCTCGAAACACTAACCTTCGCTGAAATTGATAACTATGCACACGCAGATACATTTGTATATATGTGTGTGTATGTGTATGTGCATAGTTAGCATATCAAAAGAACGAGCAGTAAAGCACTCGCCAAAGCTATGTGGTAGCTCTAAAAACGTAATAATGATGGCAAAAATTAGCAGCGTTAGTCATGTGGCTCTTCGGCCGTCAAAAAGCAGACAAGTAGTCGAATCTGTCAGAAGAAACTGATGTGATAGTGGCCGGCCGTTCATGCTATTGATTTTGATCTTCACCGACATTCACCCTCCCATCTGAACGCGTTTCATCTTCGTCTTTTACGGTTTTTTTTTGTAGTCCTTGATTTAATCGCTTTTTTTTCAGCAGTGGGCTCCATCCACAGTAACCGGCCAGTCGCACTGGTCGTGGCTACACGTTTATCGCTTAAGAGCAGTTTAAATCCACCGATTTCTACCTGTGCTAGAAGTTTCCTCTCGCCAAATTTAGCTCGTTTGGCGCAAGTAACAAAAATCAGCTCTATAAGTCCCGGCGCGCCTTATCGACGTGAGGTCCAACAACATATTTACGCTGCTGATTTCGTAGTGTTGAACGCTCTAAAATGCGATTTCGCTTTAAAGTTTTGGTTCAAGCAATATCTTTAAAATACGACTATAAATAATATAAGGCGTCTATATGTCCAAACAAGTGAATGAGGAAGAAACAACATAAGGCACAAGGCAAATGTTTTTAATAATTGCGGGATCAGCTGTCTATTTTCCAAAGGATGAAGTGAGCTTCCCTACATCATCATTAATTGACTCGATTACAGTGAGACTGCTTATTACGATGAACATGTGAAATGCTAACGCTTATCTGCCCGCTCTCCTTTATTACCCTCAAAATTGAATTTACTAGTAATATGATTTCACAAGTATGCTACGGCTGCCGTTCTCTAACGATTAGTATATTTATCGCTAACAATCGATAACTGTTAAATATGACTAAATGACTCGTGCTTTTTCTGAACTGAAAAAGATTTTCTGAACACTACGAATTAAAGCGTCCAATAAAAATTTAGCAGACAAATTACATTTTGTAGGAATCTATATATGTGCGTAAAAAGGGTCGCCTCCTTCTAGGTACCTGGCTCCACTCAATGCAGTTTGATAATGGCACTGCGCGAGCTGCTCCTTCATAGCAACAGCGGGTAAAAAAGTGTCTGCGCCCATCTCCGTTTTGTGTAAGTTGTATATCCCTTTACAGTGCCAATAACGCTGCAGTTGAACCAGCGTACGCTATAATGCCTGTCCGCAGCAACAACAGCACTAAAACAAGTGCCTTTCTTTAATGCCACAACCCCACTCCCTGTACGACGTCGCATATGCTTTTCTCTTTGCCTGACAACAAATGGCTGATTCGCGGTTTCAGTAAATGCTGGTGTGCAAGACCGATCGTGGCAAGCACTGCCATCGTCCCTCGTGGTAGACAGATGAGATTCGATATCCGAAAACCCGTTGGTAACGGTACCTTTGACCGACGAGGTGGCCGTGAAAGGAAGGCGGTTAGGCGTGAGAAGTGGAGTCGATCCCCTTCTACAGCTAGTTCCACCACTTCTGCTGTTACCTGGGCCACTACCTTTATAGTCCATAAATGATTGTCATTGGCCGTTCGTGCTGAGGCCACACAACAGTAACGACAACGACGACGGCGACAACGACTCTGTTGTGTTTTGTTGTGCTTTCTGCCTCTGTAGGCGCGCCACATTTGTTTCGCTGGGCGACAGACTGGTCGGCGATTCCAGGGTCTTGTCAAACAGCTGATATATGTCAAGATACCAAACGAGCAAGTTGTCCAGTTGACAGCTGTTGGTCGCTGTAGGTTTCGGGCGCAGCTAACGCGCTTTGAACGAAATGGCAAACGGTTATCGGTCGGCCAACGTTGGCTCGAAACGACCGAAGCTATTGGTCGGTGAACGTATTCGTACGTTAGCAGCACCA
Source organism: Tropilaelaps mercedesae (assembly GCA_002081605.1). Classification (NCBI taxonomy): domain Eukaryota; kingdom Metazoa; phylum Arthropoda; class Arachnida; order Mesostigmata; family Laelapidae; genus Tropilaelaps; species Tropilaelaps mercedesae. The sequence continues at coordinate 10,879 of MNPL01006190.1, read as the reverse complement.
GCAGACTGCTGAGCATTTGGGATGCGGAAGCTGACCGGCGGTATCGCCGTGTAGAGAAAAACTTGCAGTGGTTTAGCAGCGAACTGATGTACCGCGCCATGGGAGGGCAATCGTTCCCTTCAATCTTAACTAACGAAGCGAGTTGGGCTATGAGGGCAAGCAGAACTGTTGGTAGCTGAATAAATCGGAGCAGGAATGGCACCGGTAAAATCTAGGTTTTTCCAACGCAAGTGTATAGTAGATTTGGTGCGTTTATATTCTGTTTGATATTCTCTATATAAGGCCTGAAAAAAGCGTTCGCCTGCATCTCCGAACACGTTATAGATTAGAAAAGTTAGAACTCTGTATATAATATAATATCCCGAAAACTTCGAACAAAGATAATATCATATAATCTGTATATCTTCAAGATAGGTATGTGCAAACAGCAGTGAATCAGTGCTGAATAAAGGACATTGTACATTGACAACCCTGCTGTGTAACTTCGTACATTGTATGACGCTTTACAGTGGACATGCGTTAGCGATTAACCAACCTTTCACACCAGTATTTCTGTTGCCTCAGTCAATATGCTAATAACCTAAAACAGTGGTTTTATTTGGATAAAATGGTCAGTCTCTGTATGGTTACAACAGCAAATAGAGCGGGTTGGCAATATCGCCATAATAGGAGCAACCTGCTCTTTCTAGTAAAGTTTGCAGCTCGGGCGTGAGCGAATTCTGTGCAAGTTTAGGAACGGAATTGTAATTTCACAACGCATAAATTCTCGTTTAGAAATTAACAAAATAAATGAATAACAACATATTATTCTGTATCAGATTTGAGGCACATGAATATCTCGCTTGCTCTGCAAGCATATTATATCACGCTACAGATGGCTCTAATAAATAATGCATCACCGGTATCCAAAAATATTTAGACAACTTGTGGTACTACAGACGAGGAAATTTTATGCACCAATATTTTTGTTACATATTCATGCCTGACAGCAAAAACAACGAAAAAATAATCAATGACATTCGCATCAGTGTGTCATCACGATAGAAAAACAACACGCCTTCATTCAGTGTCCAATGGCCGGAGGCTAAAATGGTTCACTTCCGTGCGAACACTGCAAAACATAAGGCTTACTGCTCTAAAAATAGTGCCTGTATGTGTGTGTGTTGTGTGCGCGCTAGTGTGTGGTAACCGACAGCCACGAATCCTTCTGACCCTTCTGCAGTAATTTGTTCCCGGCCTTAGCATATCCTTATTGTCGATCGTTTGCACTTACAGTAATAGCAACAAAAGCAACAGCAGAAGCAGGTAGCAACAACGACGGCAACAGCAGCAACAGGGCCATATTTTGACACAGGCACGCTGGCCCACGAGCATGTGACAAGAGAGTATAGTCGTACTGTTGTTGTGGCTGTTATCGTTAACGACGACAACGTACGGGTGCCAATAGTAGCAGTTAATGGTGGTATCGCTATTCGGCGTTGCTATTTCCTTCTTGCGCCTTGACTTTATAATCGATACAGCTGTCAATATAGTATTCGACAACTCATTAGCAATATACATTAATTGTAGTATAGTCAATTTGTGTGTGTGTGTGTGTGTGTCTGAACGCGCATGTGTGGAAAAATGAGCCATGAAGGTAGGAAAAATTGGAATTGTTGAGAGACTGAGTACACAAACTACATCATGTTGATATGAAACGTCAATAGAGTTATAGAAACGCACGGATTAACATAATGAGACTGATGTTTGTCTGTGTAAAGGAATTACGCTAAAGGCCGTACTAAAATAACGAGATAACTGGCCATTTTAGGATCGCGGAGCAGTAAAATACATTAAGCGTGCATATACTCTCTAAAATTTCGTTATATACTTATTACACTTGGTTGTTCAGATTGGATGACACCTTTAAAACGTTATTTTTTGACATCTATGCCCGAGAGAGACACCGTAGAATTGTCTACAACATTTTCCCATAATTTATTTAGTTCTCGTAGTAATAGATGGATTCTCTTCATCTTTGCTGTATATTTTTTTCTTTGTCTTTGCGTTGTCAGATGCGAAAGAATACTAGAACTTTAGACCTGATCTGTCACCAATCTATACACCATAATCGTACATTATTATTTTGGTATTCCAATTGTGCATGCTTGAGCATTTGCGTACAGTCGCATCGTTTGTGCTGCTTTTATTATTTTGTAATCGTGAATTTAGCCCGAATCTATGTGAACTATCGTTACGTTTTGCAGGCGCACGGGTGCGTTCAACCGCACAGCAACGGCGCTCCGCTTGTCTATGTATTTCTCAAGCGTACGTGCTATGGCGGGTGAAACAACATCGCTATCGTTTCTAATCTATTTTACAGCACATACTACCCGGTACATTCACACACTAGTTAAATGAAAATCGTGATACCGTGACGACAGCTCAGCAATACTAACAAAGATTCGAAAGCATTGTACGTAAAACGAACGTAGGGCGTAGAGAGCCATTACTTGTTAACAAAAATTTATAAAATCAGGTTACAACCTTCAACACATGTAAATAATGGCTACCCCGAATGAGGTCAGCAGTAATCGCTGCAAGTATTACATGCTATTTCAGGTAAGCCACGCGCTTGTGTATCCCCTGGCGCAGTTTCTCCCTGTTTCTTGAGTTTTTTTATGTGAAACGGATGAGCCGACATAACTGTTTGCTCGACCATTATTCGGTTTTTGGACGTTTCCCTATTTGGTGCTTTCGTTTGAGCGGACGGATGTTTGAAACGAAACATTGAAATAATCGTGATTGCTTTTGCCTGCGAGCGTTGTATGGGAGGTTCTTCTCAATGCGTCGGAAGCGGCAAATTTCCGGAAGAAGCTCTACTTTTTCAATTGGTTCCGACGGCGAAGTCGAAGAAACGTAGGGCGGGCCGATTCGGTTGCTGCAACAGTTAAAAACCGACGAACAAATCCCGTTTTATTCAACGTTTCCACAAACGTGCAGATGACTTAATCGTTTGCGTGTCTGATGCTGACTTTGGCAGCGGGGTATTTAAGCTTGCCATAACGCATTAAGATTTCGTACGGTGGATCCGCGTCTAAACGACATTTTGAAGAGAATGTAACAAGTTAAGGACCCATTGAGTTGTCCATTGAGGTTACCGAGAACGATTCTCGTTAGAATTAAAACACATCCAGATAGGAGAAGGCTTTTTGGCGCTAGACTCAATGGCCGCTACTGCTGAAGAAAAAGGAGGCAGACAGGAGAAAAACGTCCCGTAATCGCGTGAAACGTAGGAGTCTGAGTTGATCTATTGGTAGCGATTTTTTGCTAGGATAGGATAGACAATTGTAATGCCAATATTCGGACTGCATTCTTAAATGTCTAGTCAGGCAGTCTGCTCTCTTGACACTTTGTGGAAAACGCCAAGGTCGCTAACGCTAACGCCATGGAAGTGGAGACAAATGCCGAACGTAATGTGAATCAATCGAAAAAAGGAGATACAAACTGGATTGCAGGCCACGTGCGTTGATGTTCTGGCCACTTGCCGAGATTCCACAATGAGCAGCTGCGTCACCGTTGTGCACGTTCCTACTTCGCAGACGACATAAGACTGCTATGTTTTGCCGACAATCAACTTCAAATGCAAACAGACTCATTTCGGGTACGATCCGTTAAAACAGCGTAATTGCCAGAAAGCAATCAAAAATAACAAAATTACTACTGCACGAGTAGTATCCCTCTAATCTGTATTTCATTCAAATGTCGTTTAGTAGAATTTGCTTAACCAATATTTTAGCTAGATAAAACATTTTCCATCCATGTGAGTCCAGCAAGCGTATTTCTGGCTTTACTTTTCAATCCAAAAAACTGGAATTACAATGCTAGATATTTATAAATAAGAACATTCTGTGGTTGTGCTCGATCAGTTAACACGCTTAGTTCTTCGATATTCGAATGACCTTGAGATACAATTATACTGCTACGGAATTTTTTCCATTGATATGGGCAGAGAATGTTTAAGCTCATTAAAACAAATCAAAATAATTCGAGGCAGTTCGAAAATATGCATTCCGGAAAACTTTAAAATATTGATTATCTAACGGCACAATTTCTGGTTGGCGGAAAAGCTGGAAATTATTGGTTGCCATGGATTTGGTACAGTCAATTTAGATAATACTGTCATTTTGATGATACTGAAGGTTCTTATCTGCAGAAAAGTAACAACAAACTTTTATAAAAAACCGCAGCTGTATAATTTCTTTCAGTTTTCTCGAACTGCCCTAAAATTATTCCAACACAACAGAAACTACTTAAGATGACGTACAAAAGTATTTGCCGAACCCTTTTTGAGATATAGACGGGTATGCTAAATTACAAACAAGATTAAGGTCGTTGCTCAGAATTGCTTCAGTCACCAGCTACTGCCTGCTATAATGTATGATGCGCATAAAAGCACCTGCGAATTATTCAGAAAACTGATGTTTAATCAAATTAAGTTTTTGGTACTTCTGAGGAATTCTCATAATGACAACGAAATGGGTAAATTTTGTCCGGTGTATGTAAAACGGCAGGTTCATCATCAAGCTAAAATTTGTCTTAACCGAATAATTGTTTACAGGTTTAACAGGTTTATATCATTGTCGCCTTGAACTGGCTGATAAAAGATGGTATGTTGTTATTGATTGATTATTGTCCATTGCATGAGACGTGTTTCCTGTACGTCGCTATCTAGGTCTCCACTGTAACGAAAAGATAGCATTAATAACCAAGCACAAATTACGAAAAATTACACGCACAATTCTAAGATGGAAAAGCTCTGTGATGAGGCATCTCAAATGATGCCTAATGAACACCTTAACGGGAATAATCGCTTACGTAAACCCGCAGGATAAAATGGGCAATCTAGATTTTCTATGTATGAGAGGAATAGTTTGATTGTCATGATAGTCCCTTTCAGAAACTTCACCAGAACATAGTAATGTTTGAATTTAATGCAGATGCCACCATATTTGTGTATTGTAATTTTCACTATTATAATTGCCTCTAGATTTTGCGAAGACCAGCGCTTTGCTGCACAGTTTCGTGCATAAACTTATTTATTCAACAACTATCTTCAGAAATCGGGTTAGAGCATTCCTCTAAAGCAAAACGTTTGTTATAATTTCTGGTAGCTCGGATAGATTTTTACTATATATATATATGTATTTGCACTATACATATATTAAATACCGATGCACTAACGAGTATTTTCTTTTTTAAAAAAGTCCGCTTGCTGCCGTTACTCGTTCTTCTGTTGTTGTAATCTGTACAATAGATGTTGTTTAATTCTATCAAATCGAAACAGTTATACCCCGTACACAGCGCCTTGGACTAGGCTCACGGCATCCTGTTATCTAGCCGCGGCATTGTTGAGAAATATAGCACATAACACCGTGTAGATCACATATCACAATGTTACGATGGAGATTATAATGATGATGGCGATATTATGAATGGTACCCAACGGTTCTATACTCCTTTAGCTTTTTCCCTTTGCTAGGCCACCCGTGATAATGGCGGTGAAACTAGTAGTCGCGATGTAGCCCAGTAAATATTCAGTAGATTAAAGCCAAGGTCAGGGCAGTTCTGGAGTGTTTACCCCGTTCAGTCGGTTTCGGCACTCGCCTATGCGTGCAAATGACAAGATTTTTTAAAAAATATATTGCTGACCTTTAATAGAGGCTTTCTCTACTCGTAAATAATAGTACGCTAAAACACTAATATACAATTGTTCATGTTATTGACGATGTATGTAGTTTTTATAGTTTGTGAAACTGTCAGGTATATATCGCAAAAAACGCTGTTAATTGACGGTTTATCACTCCGCTTATGAAGCATCCTCTCAAACAATCGCTTATGCAGACCTCGAAATATCGAAATATATATATGTATATATATATTGTAAATCATATAGTCGAATAATGGCAACAGTATCACGTTTAGGTTTGCAGCCTGGACTATGCGCCCATTTTTTGAACGGGAATAGTTGGCCTACCATTGGCTGCCGTCAACTCTGCTCACTAAAAGATAATTTGTCAGAGAGGCGATTAAATATCTTAAGGACAATATATCTATGCTGCCAGTTGAGGTTTATACGAGCAGTAATTATCTTGGAAGTGACATATGACACGACCCATTTCAAGACAAAGTAATTATATATACGTTACTCATGAAACTTGGCCGTTAGAAACAGTTCCGCCGGAGAAGGCTATTAGTGGTTACGTTGACTTTCTTGAACTAACAAATGCAGTGCAGCGCCAGTTGCCGCCCAGTGAATGATAATGGCAATTTCACAATTTTCGTTTTTTATTCCAAAGTAAACGCGCGCAGTAGCAACATTACGTCAATGACGATTTGGGAACGAGAAAAATGATCGACCGAAGGTGTAATAAAAACGGTTCGGATGTTGTGGCCGCTGGATTGCGTTAGCAATATACTTCTTATGTGACTATTTATCATGAGGTCATTTGTTGGGTTTTGAAATTGGCCTCTGATATTTTCGTGCTTTATAAAACATGCACGTATTCGTAACCAAACACCGGCAGTTATCGTTGAGCCTACATAAGGCGCCATCCGTCATTTGGGGCACTCGGAATAGGTAACCTAACCATGTGCCTCGGTTTTTTCCAATATTTTTATCGTCTCAAATTTTAGGAAATGCTATTATAAAAGAAGCACATCGAGGCTTTTAGGCGTAAAATTTTTGCATGACCTCATTAGCGCTATTCACTTGTGAGACCCGTAGACTACGTTTTATATTATTCATAATATTTTCGTCCCTACAACCTGCATCGATTATAATGAATATGCCTAATGACACGCAAATACTAACAATTAGTTTTTTCTTTGAACATAGACCCATTCGTGAAATGCTCTTAGCTGAAGTTAAAAAATAAATGTATGCCCTTTATGGCTTTCACTATGAAAAGCCTCTGACAAGCAACCTTCAATATTTCTCTTCTTCATTCTTGTTCTCTGACCCGGATGTAATTTCAGACACACTGCACCCACCTACATCCGTTACCTTTAGTTTCGGTTTCGTTGTAATGTCTTTGCCATACGGGATATCGATTGCTGAATAAATATAATGCGTTTTTCTATTGCCTCTCTTCGCCTTAATAAATGGCATAATTTACTAATCGCCACGTGAGACCGATTTAGCGTTCAACTGGTCTCTGCTATTGGTCAGAGTCACGATGTCTCGCCGGCATTGCCGCCGCCTCAAATCCAGGAATTATGCTTCACACACTGTTCGGGTGTAAAAACCTTTACGTATCACGTAAAGGCCTACTCCGCTTTTTGCTTAAGTCACCGACCCCATCTTCATGAGCGTCGAAGTCTTCTTTCGCCTGTCTAGCCTGTTTAGCCACTGCACGCCGTCGAGCGATGTAAGGAATGATGCCGCATCGATTGTATGATACAGGAATGACGATGATTTTTCCGAGTAGAAGGGCAGTCCGCCATTCGCTGATGATCACTGTCGCTCTCATCCAGCTAACTGATCGAAGGATCGGCGGGCCTAAAGAAATCTATAAGTTTTTTCTTCATCTTTTCTGATATCGGTCCGGACGAGCTGGAATTCGCAACGTGGTTTCGCGTATCTATAGCCACCTCATATTTAAGACGACGGGTATACCCCATCCGAGCCGGTCATCTTCTATTGCTTGTTCTTTTTCGTTGTTTTCATCCTAAACCGAACCGAGACAAGCCAGCAGGTAGAAATGAGCAAACGCCAAAATGCCAGATAGCTTCAATCGAAGATACGGCCAGATTCAGGCGGCCCAAACGATATCTCGCGGCCCGACCCACCGCTGGTGACATGCAACCAGTTTTCGCTGGGCAAGATATATATTCACGTGAAGAAAGATGAACGCGCTCGAAGGAATTATGAAAAGCGAACATTGCAAGCGTGACAAAAACCACAGCAGGAAGGGTAAAAAAGATGTCTCCCATTCTCCAGCCTCTTTACCTCTCGCAAACGTTGTATCCAAGTTTCAGGGGGTAAGCACAAACACATACGCGCCATTTTTGTTTCGCATATCTCCCTATCGTACGGAGCAACCGAACAAGCCGTCATTGTTGTCTCATTTGCGGGCCTTATAGTATTTGCCCGTAGCTTCATAATGGAAAACCGTTGCTTTTGCTGCTGGTTGCCTTTTCGGGCGCAAGCGAAGTCCAATCTGACGACAGGGAACTAACCGATATAGGCGATGCCCGCAACTACAAATACGCAACTGTTGCCATGCCGATGCACTTAAAGTCGAGAGACCAAGTGAAACTATTCGAAAAACAACAAAAGTAACCCAAGTATTTTCGAAATAACATCAAAGACAGCGCAAAGGTAAAAATAAAAAATGTGTATAATGTGCCTTTAATTGCATCTTACAAATGTTTACGTAAATGACTTGCGTTTTTTACTGTCTAAAACTGAAAGATACGCTTTTGTATCCAATTATGATGCTGTGTTCTGGTCGTTTCCTAGGTATCGTGTAGTGGACTGTACAGACCAATGCGTCAGGCGACATTTCTAAATATGTACAACATTTGGTATTTATCTGGTATTTATACCAACAGTTCGACCAAATGACCATACAAAAAGATAGCACACCCTTTCGACGTGATTCGAGGTAAGCGTGTAGCGTCCAACACGAGAAACCTTTAAGAACTACAATTCTGGTTTTATTATTATCTAGATTTGCGCCTGGATCCTTACTTAGCTTGATGAGAATTGTGTTTATGACTCGATGCTCTCGCTCCCGTTCTCTCTTTGCTCCAGCCGAACCGAAATTTCACTTTCGCTGATCGCAATAAGTTTTTTCATCTTTCATCATCACCAGCAGGTACATCATATTCACCCACTTCATTCTTATGCAAAAAGTCGTAAAGGCGATCCAGTCATTTAGATGCGCTGCCATCGACCGGCGGCCGAACGGAAGACGCTAGTTCCAAACAAATAGAGCCCTGAATCGCACGTGTCTTCTACTGATCGCAATCTCAAAGCGATGCAAAAGCACGCCCACAAACACAACAAACAATTGAAGTTACAGCAGACCCGGCAGGATGGCAGAGCTACCAATCGCTTTCAAGAAAATGCCTGCCCTGCTACAAAACGCAAAATCGGTATGACAACAACTTGGCAACGCTTTAGCCTACGGGGAAACAACGAGGCATGGATTCGAATAACCGATACCTCTGGGCATTTTGGTGGAAAAACAAAATAAGCGTATATAAATAAAACGAGCAGCAATGCCAAATGGGCGGGCCTGGCAAAAACGTGCTTATCTAATATTGTGCGGCTATTTTAACTGAGACGTGAAAGATAGCACTCAGGCAATAGAAACATAAATAGTTTCTATGTGGACAACACATGCTTTCCATACTTCGGCGTAGATCTAAATGAGTGAGGTACAAGTCCTTCGGCTTCACGTTGTGTCAGCGCGGTTGAGACTATAGGATACATGGTATATGATAATATAAAACCTTTATTTCCTTATAACATACGATACAGTATAATGTATCGATTTTATAATGACGTCGGAAAATAAGAATAAAATAGGTGACTTTTTTAGTAACAAAGTGTGAAATGCTAGTAAATCATGTGAAGGCCGACTATCCTGAAACATGTTCGTGAGAGATATCAATCATCAAATTTATGCAATTAGTGCAGGTAGATAGGCAGTACTCCCAATAGCATTTGAATTCACATGAACGTAATGATTTCAAGTATTATTTTGTAATTGATCAAAACTCACACTTGAAAAAAGATGCTCGCCGGCCGTTAATAAGGAGTAAACATAAATAAACCATTTTAACGAAAAAGTTGACGATTCCACCGATTTTAGCGATGCTCATGTTATGGATGCTAATCACTCTGTTACCGGACATGAAAACATTATATGGACAGATCTATTGCGTTCTATATCAATACAATAATAGATAGCACACCACGCACTCGAACCATTAGCTTCGATCAAATTTATGAGCAGCAATTAATGTTATGAATAGGGGCGGTATAATGTATCGCAATCGACGTAAAAACTTGTTCCGCAAGGATAGCGTCAAGTCGAGATCTCCAAGTGACTTGTTCAGCTAATTTCTTTTGCTGTTATTATGCTGTTGCTATTTGGTCATGACGATGATAATATCTTTTATTAAGTTTTAACAAGCAATGCTACCGGGATAGAGTAAGAAATTCATCTATCGTCTGTTCGTCAGGGTTTCGTCCTTCAGTTAATTTTTACTTCTATTTATCAGTTACTGCTATTTATTGTTATCACTACTACTATCATCACTGATGTAATTGTTGTAGTAGGGGCAACTCGTTAGCGGGCCTGTTTTCTTCGGTGCCACACGAAGCCTTTTCGAAAAGAATTCGCATTGCAGGTGCTCACACGAAGCCAAGTGCGGCGATTTCGTCGCAAGACGTTCAAAGCGTCTAACCGCCGTGCAACTTCTAACTTTATAATACTGTGAGTGTAAAGGGGCAGACGCTGTTGAAAAAAGGTGACCTGTCTAGAGAAAACGTTGCTGACATTGTGACGTGCAACTTATTTTGTGGTAACTTGCAACTATTATTAAATGTAATGAATGACTATGCAGTGGTGGACAGTGCGTTGCAGACCGTATTCGCGCATATAGCGACATTGTAAGAAAAGCCACTGCTGAAGCCTTTTTTCTCTCTATCTACTTCAAAGGCCTTGGCACTGTGATTTTATGTGGCGTTCCTGATTCCTAGTGACGCAGTCGGTGAGAGATGTTTTTGATGCTATGGCGATTGGCGCAGCTTGTTTGATGCATTAAATCATAAATTATACTCTTTAAATATATATATATATATATATATATATATATATATATA
>MNPL01006182.1:67318-78446 GCA_002081605.1 Tropilaelaps mercedesae | reverse complement strand
ATATATATATATATATATATATATATATATATGCATATATAACGTGCGCTCAAGTAGCAATGAACAAGGAAGGTCTAGTAAGACTCTACGGAGGCGCGAATGGTAATAGGGCAATAGGTCCACCTTTAGCTCCGACGCATGTATACAAAAACACACATCCGCTTGCTAGAAGAGAAACGATACGTGATATGAGAATGGTAGTAGTTGACTTCTGAGACATAGACCATCGTAGAGACATTTGTACACGCTTACTCTCACTCTAGTAGATTAGGCCAGCTTGCCGCTGATTGGCGCCGAATCGTATCAGAGCCGGGTTGCTAGCTAGCCGTTAGCTACGTGGGGGGCGCTCCCATTTTAACCTGTGCTCTCATTACTGTGTGCTACAGCTCAAAAGAACAACTAGCGAAATATAGGAAACCGGTCAAATACAAGGAATTCCCTTCGAGGTTCTGGGATAACTCACGCTCTTATATGCACTATTTGCTCGGCCTCTACCAACATCTACGCAGCTAACCTATAATTGTGTATTAAAGACTATTTGATTAATTGGTCCATAGATTTATGGAGCACATAGATTTATGGTGGACATATTTTATTAGCACTTTATAAGCGAAATAACAGTTCCTACGGATAGACCAATTGTCAGCTTGCGTGCATGTATGGGTGAAGCAAGGACAGTAAGGTTGCGATAAAGTTCAATTAGCTTAGTATGATAAACATTATTTATATACTTTAAATGATTTTTGCAAGGTCAAATAACTTATTATTTATGTAAACTTATTATTTATGCAGGTGCGATGCTGTCGCATTTATTCATACTAACAATTGTTAGCTAAGTCTGTACTACGTCAGCCTTAATATCTCGTGTTGGGTGTGAAAGCCAGAATAATTAGAAATATTTTCTTTAATAAGCTTGAGATACCATTTATTATAATTTAAATACAACTAATTTCTGCAACCTTCTCTTCACCTTTTGACTTATCGAAAGCGGCCACTGAAACGGGAGGCAGTAAGTTGATTGAGTCCAAAAAAATTAACAATATACATTATTGGAGGTATTCCTATAGAGTAGCAATTGCAAGGGATGAGCTGATGTAAGCGGAATTGAATACGCATTTATACAACATCATATTGTTTGCCAAATTTCAATATTGGATAATTCCATTTAAAGTAAAGACGCATAGTTGATTAATATATCTATACAAAAAAGTACTCATTAATCTTCATCAGCAATAGGAGAGGTGTAGATTGTCAAGTAAGGGCCAGGTATACGAATTATTGTTACGAAAGCGTTGTTTTAATGTTAATATATTTCGTACATATACACATGCTCTATCTAGACTTAATATTGCTATTACTTGCAGCGGCGCTAAAAAGTGGCTTAGAAGTACTTTATTAAAAGCAAATACTTTATTAGAAATTTAAATGATTCGGCATGCTCCAATGAGATCTTACCCTAATTATGACGCATCGTTTTCTTTAGACCTAACTTTCAGTCTTCATGTTTGCTGCATAAGACTTAGGCAACATTTATATACCTATTGTGATTTTTTCATATATCTATGGTTTAATAGCCGAACTGAGCTACAATTACAAAAACGGAGATTATAATAAAAAGCGGAAGGATGTAAGATTAGCGTTCATTTATTTATCGGCGAAGAAGGTAACACACAGATCGTCTAGTGGACAGACACGTTCCTTCTGCACTGTCGCATTTAGCTAATAATCAACCGCAGTGTCGGTCACCCTTGAAGTGTTGCCTCGTCCAAACTGAACACATCGAGAAAACCGGTACTTTGTAGTCAATCGTTGTCATACAATAGCAAGAAGAGGCTCTGAATACGAATATATATAATGTTGCAATAATGAACAGAATGTATACAATTGTATGCACGGTAATTTTTTACAAATAGTTAGATCTTACTAGCAATAGTGATATTATTTTATCATTATATTTACCAGAACTTGAGCAGTGTACAACTTTCAGTTCCACCAATAAACCAGGATTTCTATTTTATTTGTGAGCCTAACGAAATACTAACTTAAGAGACATCGAAGTATTTCGCATATTATAAGTGGTACGTTCGATCTAACATCAAAACTAATGTTAGTCTCTACAGAGCTTTATATGATCCACTCCGGCCACTCTGCCTGCCTGTTCATCCGGTCCAGTCATCGGCCGGTGTAACCGGATACAATTCGGATACAGCCGCGAACTCCTCAGCCAAGGCTTGCCTCTGCACGACCAAAGTGCAGCCGACACACTTCAAAAAGCCCGTTTATCACTCTTTCTCCACTTTTCTCAATGACATGATCACCGAACACCCTTCTCCTGGAGTCCTTATCTATGCGTCGGTCTGTTTTCCTATTTTCCGGTCTTCCCATCTTCGTCTCCCCGGATCGGCTACTCACGTCTTACTTGTAGCTTCATACTCACTCCTCTTCATCTTTATAATGCTTTATAGATAAATAGGTATTCTTATATGTAGAGCTAAGCTATGCTAGTGAATCCATACTCCACAAGCAGTGAGTACTGGGTTCTATTGATTTATGAATGGGAAGGCATTATCGTATAGGCATCATACATACACAGAAACAGACACTGTAAATTGCTGCGCATGATCAGGGTATTAAGACACTGTATTTTGCCTACTGCTTCTTACACTTAGCTCATTTTGTCACCCATTTGTATCGTATCATGTTATTACATGGTTCTTTCTATGTTAGATTCGACATATAAATCAGAACACAACTGTTCAGACGTAAATGTCGTCAGTCTACGTCAAAAATTTCTACATTCTATACATATGTATACATGCCTACATATATATATATTTTATATATGACAAGGCACATTTTTGACTCACATGTTGTGGACTATTGCCATTTTAGATCGTCATAGATAGATTCGTAAATTTCGTTTCATTTAGCTTTGTTACATCGCTTTTCTTCTCAACTTTTGCAAATTCTCTCTAACATTGAAGGAACCTGAAGGAAACGCGTCGACACTTCGTCGCTTGAAACGGCGAAGTGAAACGACGATTCTTTGCCAGCTCATCACACGGTTAGGCTTTTCGCTAAATTTATTACATTGGGAAGTCTCGCACTTAGACGGGCTGACTCGGTTAGCCAGACGAAGCTATGTATAGCTCGGCTATCTACAAGTGCGAAAGGAATACATTTTACCAACTTTTTCAATGAAACCGAAGTGAAAACTAACCCTGTTTATCCTAGAGGAACCTGTGTGCCCCTTGAGGTAACGCCGATTCAGTTAACAACGAATTGGTGTCGATAACATATGAAACCCATCTACAAGCACCACAAATGAAAGGCAGGGGGTTCAAGAGGATTTTCATGCGTACGCATATAGTACAAATAATTTTTTCGTGAATCAGGGCTCTATGCATTTTACCTTAGGTAGAAAGACAGTGTTGATGTCCAGAGGCGTAGAGAGATCGCATCAACAAGGTAACCAACAATCACTGGTTTGATACACCAAAATGTGGCAGTAAATTAAAGCAGGAATCCTAAAATGAGTACTGTTAGTTTTAGAAAGAGAACTCGTTACGAAACTGTGCGTAACAACATTTTCCGTTTCCTTGTTTCTTGCTATGGTTCTAAATGAGCGTAAGAATCTTATCTCATTTACAAAACTAGCTACTAAATTTTGGCGGCCATCGATATAATGATTGCAATAATTAAGACAGTTCCATTAGGTGATGAAACGCTGTTTGCTAGTAAAAAGCACCAGTTCTGTTGCAGAATTGGCCGCGTGGCCAGGAAGGACAAGCCTAGGTTAAGAACCGGTACTTGAAAAAGAAGGAAAAAGGGCTGCATTTAAGTAATGTGGCGTATCGTTAATCATTTCTCACACACACATTCTAGAGCTATGTTTGAATCCATATTCTAGGGTCTCGCCCCCTACAAGAAGCGCTTTCAGCGGAAAATAATGCAAGGAATCCTCAACAAAATTAACAAATTGGACCTTACTTCCAATTCGATAGTGCCGCTAGTTTGCGTGAGTATATTGACGTTGCGCGAAAAAGATTAGAATGCTCATTCTCTCGTGTGTACCCATTCTTATTATCTAAGAGGTGGCCGTATAACAGCAAAGTGCAAATAATGGGAAAATTTTCGGCCTGTTCCGTCGGACTCCTGTTTAGCCCTATACTGCAAGCACTGTTAGTATGGATTGAATGGCCTGCATTGAGACTATTGTAAGAATAAGGAGACGACCCATTGGCTAGGTAATAGAAATGGGAGTGGTTGCCTGACGAAAGCGTGTGCGGGTAAAGAAGGACACGAACGCTGGTGCAAGTGATAGATGATCACAAGGGCACTGACCTATTTCCATGCCCATTTTCACTAGCAGAGCGATGCATTGGAAGTATTTTCCCAATGCGCGCTCTCCCCTTTCTTTTCTGTAGACTAAGTAAACGGCAAAGAACCAAGGTGGGTAGATAGAAGACCGCGAATAAAGGAGACTTTGGACAAGGTTGATGTCTAGTAGACGGTCGCTTGCAAAAGCAGCAGTATTGCTGCCTCATCATCATCGCAAGCAAGATGACAGGACAAATTAGACTGGCTAAGGACGCCCAAAACTAAGGTCGAAGCAACAGCTTTGGACATCCCCTAGTTCGTTTCACAACGCAGCAGGGCAACGTCAACCAGCCTGATGGACGTTGCGGCGATAGGCTGCTAATAACTCAGGTCTGTTGATGTCCGATTCGGTCTAGTCAGCTTAGCTCCATCGCCCTGTTGTAAGTGTTCTTGAATTAAGCTTTTTGATGCCATGTAGAGTTTACAAAAAACCTTCAGTGAACTCAACTTGCTCTCCTCAAGCGGTCGCTGCAGTGTGACAGATTATATTCTGTATCCACACTTGAAGCGTAATTGCTACCTTGTTAGCATAAACACAATCAACACAGTTAATCTTAGTGAGGCAAGTTAGATATGCACTTATACACAAGTAAAACTAGGATTATAATAACTTACAGGGTTGCATTTATATAATTTGAGTTACCATCAAGAACAACTATCTTCTTTGTAAACTACATATATTTTAGGTGGCCCACAGAAATGCCCAAAGCATAGCGACATACGTGTATGAGTCTGCATGAGAACTTGATGTAGCAACCTCTTACGTTCTTGAGTTATGACAATTAAATTAGTTTTGCCCTTTTTTAGCAAAGTGGCTCCAAAATTCATAATCATAGGTCGGCCATAGGCCCTCACGGAGAGTATCGTGTAGCGGCAGCGTCTCCACTCACCACCATAATGAACCGACATCGAATTCTGCCTGATACAAAAATGTTACGACGTTATTTCACATTCTGATAATTACATAGCCAAATAAGCCAAAGGTTAGTGTACGACGCGACAAAATGATAGTCCAGCATTCTTGTAACCGTAAATAATTTTTTTTCAAATACCAGGTATATTACGGAGAAATTTGGTGAGTAAAACGTTATTGCTATGAATTCGAGAAATCCTGCCACAAATAAGTATTTCTTAGGGCAACCCGATTAGATTTCTAATACTTCGTGAGCGAAGGTAGATTAACAAAACTTCGCATGTAAAGTGCGCTCGAAGGGGAAGAAGTTTATAAGAGTGCTGCACGCTTGATGATAAGAATACTGCCTGACTGATGAGAAACGAAATCCTTCTACCTCCTTTGTCTCTCTACCAATTTTCTCTCAGGTTGATTGAATCAGCACAAACCTCAATTTCTCTACGCTTTAGTGAGAAGGCCTTTGATTCTTATGTGATCAAATTTATCATTATGGCCTTTATCCCCGATTGGGAGCAAACGTAGGTAAATACCGCAAAGGTGTGAGAACCATTTTCTTTTTTATTGTAGAAAGCATGTGAGTGCGAATGCACATACCTATTTAATACCTTCCGCAGCCCTTGAGATAAGAGTCTCTAAACTATAATATCATGTAGGAAATCAAGTTTAACTGAATTTTATCGCAATTGGCTTGGTCAGTAGTCTCCAATTTTATAACAATACGAATTTCACAAATATACGAACAAACTTCTCACGTCTTATAGGACGCTATTCTCCAACCGAGTACGAAATCGCACCGATACTTTCCTATTGTTAAGTCTGCTTCACGTTATATTGAAACATTAGCGTATTTTCGTTACTAGTGTTTCTGGTATCTACATTGAACGGTCATCTTATATTTCTATAATCCAGATCATATAGAAGCATAAGGCGAAACAACGTGGCCTATGAAGCTGCCAGTCCTCACATAAGTGCGGCTGTGTAAGAAACACGGTACAAGCAAGTCTGGGTTTTTCTCTCTTTAAGCTTCTCCTCGCTAAGTTTAAGCAAAAGGCGTCTGTTAACAGCAACGTGCCCTTTGTCGCTCGCCTGCAATGTTAGCAGCAGCGGGTAACAGCAGGGGTGCCACCAGAGCCAACATTAACAACAGCAACAACACTACGACGAGGTCGGTGCCCAGCTGTAACTCGCCAGCAGGCTTCTCCCTCGGCTGCGCTCCATGTCGTCAAAGGGCCTTAGCAGGCCTATTGCCCCTAGTTCAAACCCCACAATTTCGCTGAGGGCGAACCTGGGGAAAAGTCTAAGGCAAGATTGTCCCGGAGAACATGGACGATGACATAGCTGGGCAGGAGAATTTCTAGTGAAGATCGAGGAGGATATTGCAGGAGCTCTGCGACTACATTATATCGAAAAGCACTTGGGCCGATCGCCAACAGCGGCAGTAGTTATCCTAACAGACGAAATGCTTCTGGTGGGAATGCTCGCAATTCACAAACACTTGCAGTGTTCTTTGTCATGCACTTTCGGCGGCTAGCCAACGGGAAAAGACCAGCGGATTTCGTCTAGATGCAAACCCATTGCCAGTATTGCCAAAAAGCACAGAGCATACAATTTTTAATAATCTCTCATTGCTGTGTATAAGCGAAAGTGGAAACAGGACACGCAACGATGGCAAAGGTCCAGTTATTGTTTTATAAATCGTATAGGGAGAACCTATCTGATAATGGTTTTTTGTCCATATTGCGGTCTTCTACTGAAGTGGGCTCAGGTCTAGCCAGCAAAACAAGGTCTAACTAGTACTGCATAAGCAGCGGTGACGAAAGAGCGGGCGAAACCAATCCGCATGCTGGCGAAACTGGAATTATTGCGATAGCCCTCATAATAGAGCCACTATATGGGCGACTCATAGAAGCAATGCTGTTTTGCTTGTCCTGAGGCGTGCATCTCTATGTCTTGCTTCTAGCAGCATGCTAGCATGCTGTCATATTTTATAAACCAGCACAACATCGGGAACTAATTGCGATGGAGCTTGCCAATCCTAAGTTCTCTGGCCATTCTGCAGTTCCGAATCACTCTATTAGTGCAGACAATGAGTTGAACAGTCTATGGGTATATATGTATTGCGATTTCGTTACCAAATGTCCTAATACCACAAATGCCAGTTTCTACGAGCCATAGAACGTAAGCTCGTGGTGATACATTGAACAAGATTTTTCACGTTGTTAGATGTTGTAATAGATATAATATAGAAATAGTCCCTATATGCAAACCAAAGAATTCAAGTGGATTTAGGAGCACGTACGAAATTATGAATGTATATATATCAAAATGATTCTCACTCTATCCCGGTTCAATCCGGTTTGAGCGCATGGGTGTGATGAATTCCACATCTAGTGAATTTGAGACGTTAACTACCACAAAATGATTTTGATGTAGATATACTCTCAGATAATCTCAATATTATCCTTCATATAATCTTTCAAGTGGCAATAGATGCACTGCTTGCCAGATTTCTATACTTCGCAACGCTTTGAATAATGTTAAATATTAATCATTTCTTCGGTCTTCCATCTGCAAAAATAATTAACGCATTTAAATAACCTAAGCGTTAACATACTAAGCCTATACTTCGGGAGTTCGAGTTTTCCTTCTTTAGTATACATATAATGGCTTGATGTATGACTTCTGGCTCAAGTGTATACATATTCCACACTTCACATCTATATCCCTAAAGTATAACATACTTCAGAACATTACATTACCACAGAACATACCCCTATCTGACAAATCTGATAAGCATAGTACGCAATTATATATAAATATTTATATATTTAGGAAGAGAAGAAACGACTTCATCATCGGTCATCATTGAAAAGAGGCAAAAGGCTTAACCGATTTGACCGGCCTGCATCAAAGTTGCATCCAAACATAGTCGCGCACCCAAACCCCGCCTCCTCTCTCTCCATTTCTCCCCTTCCTTTCTCTCTGTATATATATATATATATATATGTACAGCTAGATGTTTCTTTGATGGTATAGTAGAGAAACGACTTTACCATTGGCCATTACTGAAAACAGGGACGGCAAGACTTAGTCGTCTTGACTGGCTTGCGTAAGCATTACACTACATCATAATATATAGCCACATGCACAAGACGATCATCCGCCCAGTTTTACACTGGAGCCAATTACAGCGATAGCAAGACCAGGGCCGCTCCCAGCATCGCATCATGTTCAATGACAGCAATAGCAGCATCAGAGTTCGTCGTTTCACGGAGGGACCCACGTCCGATCCATGGCCACAAATGATTAATGCCTTCTCTATTTTTCGCTCCTCGTATCCCGACTGTATAATGGGAGCATTTTCCCCACCACCAACTTTTCTGTGTATTCTTTCTTTGTATGTGTGCGTGTCTTTGTGTCCTCTAGCTATACCGGATGATCATGGTATTAAGGGGGTTTGCAACGAACAAATATCAGTTTGTTTACACTGTGCGTATCCACGCACGGTAGTCTAAACGATACTCGCGAATAAACAGCGCAAAAATAGATTGGTATAGGGTACAAATAGTTTTAATTGACTATTTATAGCCGCTCTCTTTCACTTAAGTAATCCAGAGCTGTCCTATTGTTGGATCCTAGAGGCGTGGGGTCGAATCCTGGATAGACGTCCACAATTAAAAAATCCGTTACAATCTGTCGTATATCAATCAGAGAGGCTGCGCAGCAGTCACTCCAATTAGGTCAAGGCATACCCGCAAAAAGAGGCATTAGCGGCAAGTAGCCGCTCAAATGGCCATAAAACCGCTATTGCGCACAAAGCAGCGAATTCATTTATGTGCTGGTATATGTTTACCAGAAATATCAAATTTGGCATCAGCTGAAAGCAAACCACGAACTAAAACCTTTCAATTCATACGCTACGTAGCCAGACTTTCATGTCCAACCAAAATTCGTCCTTTTTTGAGCTTTTATTGGAGGTTTGCTGCAGATCTATTCCCCTGCCCTCCCCTTATTTATCTCCGCATACTCATCCTGTTCTGGTAATAAATAATACATAACGAGTTATCACACCGGCAAGGATAGAAGCAGTAGAACCCTGTATTGGTTCTGCTATGGGGATAAAGGGATGCTTTAATGGAAAGTCTGTGCACTGCGTGACGCAACGTTTTGCAGTACTAGATCAGACTGGCTTAAGTGTTCGCTATGTACCGAGAGGTAAGCACAGAAGAGCGAAGGCTTTTTCACATTGGGACTCTACCGATCGACGCTAAGCCGTTGACAAACTTAACTCTCTCATTCATTATTATTTATGGTTACCATCAACGTTGATTATTTTGATGGTGATGATGATGATGACAATGTTGCTACTGTTATTCCTAATATTGTTATTATTCATATTCAGCCATTGACAAGCGGATTGAAGGTAGCGTCTGATAACCCAGAACAAAGACCAGATAACCAATGTAGTGAGATAATGCTAAGAAAGAAAACTTTATTGCTGTGAATTATTGGAAGGCCAAACAGATAGAGGTTTGGAATTCTTTCATATGGAAGAGGACCGGTGATGTCATCGTTGACCGACAATGTGGCTGACGGGTCTTAACAGAGTATATACATACAGAGTACCCAAATTGTTCACCAAACCTGTGCGCCAAAGATGGTAGGATAAAAAGATAACTCGAAGCAATGTGCCAATATGACAGTGTAATATGACATATGATGAATATAAAGCAATATGACAGTGTAACCTATTTAATTTACTAGATGTTAATACTCATATAATTTTTTTCGAATAAGACTTTGAACCAAGTAATTGAAATCCGGTATATGGCTTAAGGTATCGTCTACGGGCCAAGCACTCGATAGTTCGCAAACAAATGAATAACGAACTCACCCATCGGTAGTAGAACACTACTACCGTTAAAGAGCTCTTGGTATAGCGCGAATAATTGTGTGAAAACTTACTTGTATTAGTTTATAGGGTTTATAAGTACTGCTTTGATTCCTAATGACACAATCGACAATTCTTTAATTGAATTTAACCAGACGACAAACTTATCCGATCATATTGGAGCGGTTTGACGCGTAAGTAAAATGTGGTTTACATAAATAGACATATTGATGTGCGGTGTTTACAATTACTGACCTAGTTATATCTCTCAGTATACTTTGCTTTCAAAATGGGAAGAAACGCTATTCATCTGGAAATTTGTTTCCAAAAAGTTTCCTTCAGGTCAGTAAGTTTCCTGTAGAGTTACATGTGCCATGTTTATACAACGAAATGTACACACGATACGCCATATCTAGTTTCTTTACTCGAAAAGGTCACTTAAGACAGGCTATATTTGGCATTACAGTGTTTACGGATATAGGTTTAAGATCACATAATATTTTAATGCAAAATTCCGGCCCAACCAACTGTCTCTTACTAAGGAAACGTATGTACAAATTAAGTGAACCTTGTCATGTATAGCATATTATACCGTGTTTGTAATAAGGGGTCGATTTTGTTGCTCCTGGCAGGTTGTAGTACTCGTTTCGTGAGCCGTGGTAGCACTTATATGCTACTTAACTTGTTTCTCTGACAGTCACCTTTTTATACGCTTGAAGACAACATTCATAAAGACAAACTCAGATGCCTTCGTTCCCTGCATTTTTTTTAACAAAAAATACATTAGACTTGGCACAGTCGACAACAATCGAAGAAGAATCGTCGAACGGGGCCATTTGCTTGAGTGTACATTATCAGTATTTTTTAGAGCTGACCATCAGCCAACATTTAACGTCCACGGTAGTAGTTTTGCATTACTTCGTAAGACGGAACCCATATAAATA
>MNPL01006182.1:46444-67308 GCA_002081605.1 Tropilaelaps mercedesae | reverse complement strand
TGTGCACCGGCGGGGATCGAACCCGTGCACCTACGTATCTCCTCCAGTCGCAAGGCGCATACGAATACATCAAGCCACCGAGCTCGACGAGTGTACATTATCAGTTGTCCCGCTACCGCTCGCCCCAGAGCAATGCGCCTCCTTAATAGCCGAGTTCATCTCGTACGCTGCACAGAGTTCATTTAGAGTCCATCCGTGTCGCGTTTAAGCTAGGCCTTGTGCTGAGTCAGGTTTAACCAATAAAGTTAGCAAAGGTGTGGGTTAACGAAATGGTTCAGCTTCTGTAGCTTTAAAATAACTAATGCATCTATCACAAGAATAGAGATAAGCATGTGCTCTCATATGGCTGTCGTATTACGGCAAGGCACTCATTCTTCAATGGTTCACCCTGTGGCTCACCCTATATTCACCTCAATAGGTTTTGTTGTGTCGCATTTGTTTAGCGTATCGGTCACCAGGTCGTGGCTGAACTATTGAAGTCTACGCGACTTTTTGGGGGACCACACGCAACCCCAGTGACTGGCTATAGCTTTGCCCCGGGGTAAGCACGTATAGGCAAGTATAGGCACACTAGGTAAATTCAGGTGGCTCAGCTTATATGATCGATAGAAAAGTATGTGTGGTGTTTTGTGCTCATAATAAAATGTTCATTTCTTTCTTAAGTATTCTGCTAAGATTTTTCCGTCACAACATAGTATATGCTTTATGAGAAAACAGCGTAGGCTGACTAAACCGAAAAAAGGTTAACTGACGCGACGTTTTCAAAGCACGGGCTCGCCGCGCGGTGATTTGGTGAAATTTTTGGGGAAAAGCTCAAATTGTATTTCTCCCCAGAGCAACCGCAAAACATGTTACTCCATCAGCTGTGCTATTTTCACTATGTGAGGACGCAAGTCACCATCGTAGGTTCTCTGTCACACGCGCATTTACCTACAATGTTTTTGCATTTATACAGAATTGGTTAAAAATATCTACAATTCCACCTGAACTATCTGGGAATTTTTGCCTGGTACATATTGCATTCATAAATAAAATCTAGCGTACTTAATTAAATATTATAACACGATACGGCCAAATTTCATTTCTATTTAGATCGCAAATGGCTAAAAATAAGTAAAACTCTAGATTAAATTGAAATGATGACGTACCATGTTTATTTATGTTGTCCGGATTTCATCGTATGTAGTTTTCTCTTCTTCACTATTTGGAAGGGCCATGATAGCGCAGAGAATAAGAATCACTTCTGTACTGCACTTTCTTCTGCTTACTAAGTAGATATGCCCTTTCTCCATTTGCTTATACTAAAAATAGAGGAAGCCGTTTGACATCTACGTATGCTGGATGGTGGCAACAGAAAGGTCAGGGTTTATCGTCAGTTCATACTTTGGTCCGTGTATTCTGTCATTAGACACCTTACTATTACCTTCTTCGTGCTATTTTTGGCACATAACCAGCGTAGTTCAGCTAGTATAAATACATCTTCAGACGAATTTTCTCTTACGCTGTTTCATAATAGCATAGAAATTTGCATAGATTTTAGAGAAAACGATAAGGCCATTGTTTCACATCTTGTGTGTGGTACAGACGCAAAATAGCACGATCTTAAACAATTTCTGGTTTGATAGTTTATTTAATTCATGCCAAAAGTGTACTTCAACCTCTGCTTACGGCCAGTGAAGAGACAAACTTTAGGTAAGCCCGTTGCATGGTATGCACATCTGCTGGTTTTCGTGACGTAATCGGGAACTGCCATTGAGACGGGCAAATGCGTATCGCTAGTCGTTGTACTTATTAATGTATGAAACTACACTCAGCGTCGGCTTAAGTTACGTACACACGGAATACAGCGCTTCGTATATCGTCTGCGGCTATCGTCAAAGTCGGAATATGTGAAACATCTGAACTTTGCTTTTTGCTTAGTATAGCCTAAGGCAGCCCAAAGATCTACCGGTACGTTAGTTGGGCCTAACTCTGTTTCTCTAGATTGCGCCTGTGGGTTAGCTTATTCTTCACCAAACATTGAACAAAAGTAGACAGGGTGCTGGGTGTAAGCATGAGGGAAAAATTCTATCAACGGGAAAAACAGAGCGCCCTTCGTTGGCCATTTCGGGAAAACATCTGCACCTTCACTGGGGGCGAACTAGAGAAGGAGAACAAAGAAAGCATCCAGCCTACATAGAGGGGTGGTGCGACGGTGCTATTTGATAACTTCTGTTGCCCGCGCTGACTTGGCTCCTGCTCTGGGTGGTCCCCATCTGCTCAGCTGGGATATAGTATTGAAAGCACGAGTCGCGCAAGTAGAAAAAGCAAAATTTTGTTATACCGTCGTTGCTTACCATACGATGGAACGTAGGTGAGGTTAGCTCAAAATATCTATTACTTGTGCTATTGCCGAAACTGAACCAATTTCGTCTAAACGTTTTGGTTAAACTAATTGCTAGTATCATCGTTGGTTACTCAGAAACTGCCTTAAAATGGTTAATTATATGCATTTACGTTACTTATTTAGAACTGTGCCTCAAAATCAGGATTAACCTGCTAAATCTATTAAAGCATTCTTGAGACGCTACTGAGGCACTGACAAATTTACGTGACACAATATCTCGTCGGGTGTTTCTGTAGTTTTACCAAAGTTGAAAATAGCGTATTTATTTAGGAAAACAATAAGATCCAAATTATCCCTGTCGGCGAATCGTTGTTGAGCGATTATCAGGGAATACAGTGAATATCGGTATGTAAATATTCGATAGCCTATTCTATTGGTGGCATGTTCTTTTTCTTTTACTTGTTCTTCTACTTATGTCATTGTAGCCGTTACTTTTTTTTATTTTTTCTTCTATATGCTCACGTTTTTTTGCTCTTTCTTTACATGTTCTTAAATCTAAACAGTGAGATACACAATTTAACCTGAACCGTGTACTTCGCTGTATTTCTTCATCTTCGTTACTACATCTTATTATTTTATTTGCTGCCGGATGGTTGTCTTTTCATATTCTCTTTTGGTAATTGTCATCGTAATCGTGATTTTCTTCTACGAGTGTACCTATGGGTTGCATATCTGCTTCCCTGCTAGACACGAGTGAAGAAGTGCGGAAAAATAGAATCTTCTCACTCATCCTACAAACAACAACGCTTCGTCTTATCGTACAGCTGCCTTCACTATTGTCGCTATACCTCTTCTGTTACCTTGTTGTCACTCAATTCTTTTTTTCTCACAGTCCCTATAGGCGATCCGTAATCCGTCAAAGCTATACGGATTTTTTCTCTTTTCTTTTTCCCTTTTTCTAAAGACTAGCACAGCAAACCGCTATTGCCGTTGTCGTCTGTTGGTTCCAGCAAGCTGCTGCTACGATCCTTAACTAATAAAACAACAATAATTGGAATGGCTATAATGAGCCTTTTGTTCTCTCTCTTCCCTGTCGCAGCAGACTCTTTACTCGTAGCTTTGCTCGTCTCCTTGTTTCTCCTTGTTCTTCTTCCGCTTCATACGGACGTTGTTCATCCTCAGTTACCTTTGCCGGGAACGTCCTTAGTCGATGAACTCTTTACTCTTTACTCGCACACGGTTTTTGCAGCAAAGTACGACGGGATATACAGCAATATTGACCCAAAAATATAGGAAAACGATGAAAGACGCAGAAGGTGCAGAAAAACGACAAGAGTAGAGTAACACAAATTGCGATCCTTAGAAGGGCTTAATTGACTTAAAAATTATCCTTAGATACACTCGATTTTATCTCGCATTGTACGGCAGGAGGTTTTTCTGTGAACGAGTCAATAATTTTTTTCACATTAGACTAATATTTTGACGTACACAAAATCTACTCTAAGATCGACCATGCTGCGCGATCACTAGAAGATCACTAGGAGATAAATCACTAGGAGAATATATTGGTTCCAAAAAAACGTTTCCTCTGTGGTGCATATTCCTTGTCAGACCTGTGCTCCATATAACAATCCCATATCAAATCAAAGCTCTTTTATCTTCTCTTCCATTCGCACATTGCCATTCGTATATCGGATCTGTATTGGCCCGCTGTTTATGCTACAGCCAATGTTCCCGTATGCGATAACAATAGGGATTATTTGCGATAACAATTGCAGTTGCGATTGCTGTTTCGAAAACATAGCAAAATAAATATACACCGAAATATGCGTACAGAGATTGTACGGACCTAAAAAAATCATTTCAATCTGACATACTACGTCCGATTTTTTATTTCATTGGGAAATGCTCTGTATAATCACCAGCAAGAAAAGTCGAATACTTTCGACATGCTCACATTTTTATAGTTACAACTTAAATGTTCCCACTACCAGGGCACCCGAAGACGACTCCTGCAACATTCTTTAGAAACAGATGAGACTACTGAACCTGATCGCATATCGTCATAGTATTTTTTAATTCCTCTTATATATAGGCGTTCAACACAGGTTGCTCGAACCAAGCTTGTTCGAATTATCTACTGCAACTGTGAGAGCACATATCAGACTAGTACGTTTAGATAGATTTTAGCTCTGCGAACTTCAGCCTTTAGCAGTCAATCAATGTGTAGTTTCACTTCGGAGGCTGGAAACTTCGAGTTATTTGGGCCGGTAAATTTTATGCACATGCAACGCGCAAGCTCTTCCCCCACTAAGACACCTCCTTCCTGCCTCCTTCTCATTCTTTACATGCCTGCCTGGTCCAATGTTTTCGGTTGCGTGCAACAAATCGTTGCGTTCGTTAAATACGTTTTACGTGAAACCAGCCTCGCTATCTTGCCAATGCTCAATTCAGCTTCACGTCCTCCATCACTGCTGGATCACAAGGCAATCTTGACAGTGGTTTATCACGTGTTATCGTTATATGGCCTTATAAGTGAGTCTACCTATTCCTTCTTCTATAAGCTTAGGTGATAGATATGGTACTTCATCTTATCGCATCTTTTTCGTATTTAGTCGGTGTGTATTCACCGCATCGCCACATACCTGTCCGTTTGTGGTACAAAAGGGACTCGATTGAGGTGTGAGGCACCGAGGTGACATGAGGTCGGTTTGGCCTTGCCACGCCATCCAGCCAGACTAAAATGTAGTCATAGGTGGAAGTAAGTACGAGATCACAGTACATTATACGCTAAAAGAGATGAGACGAGGAAGAGGCAAGAACCTGAGGAAGAAAAGCTGATGGAAGCAGATATAGTGCAGGGTGCGTTCGCGATCGGCATTCCTTTTTTCTATAACAGGGAGGGAAACACACACACACACGTAACACATTTTCTGCTGAGCTGGGCTGAGCGGCGGCGGCAGAAGCACCACGCTTAGCCGCATGCCACTGGAGAGCATGGCTATGATCGTAGTATGATGACGAGTGTTATGACCTATGTTGCTCTAGGACCTGCTCTGAAATATATTCAAGTTGTACTAAAAGTTTTATACACTCTTATTCTTGCAAGATTTCGAAAAATGATTACGGTGACGAAGGCGACACCGATGATGAATCCTAAATGAGGAAAACTCATAGCGACGAGTATGACTGAGATGCGATAGAAAGTCAAGGATAGAGATTTGTATCGCCTGTACTTGCTTCTGTCTCTTATGAGCTCACTGACTCAATGAGGCAGGCGCATTGATGGTGAGAAGCTGAAGAGATGCGGGGTGGCAGATGTACAAGGAGAAATCTTGGCCGCACCAGTGGAAACGAACTGAAAAGGCAAGACAAGCCGTTTTTCCCTATGTCAGGACATCTTGGCACCCCTGCCGAGTTAGGATCGCGTTCCACAAAATACGTAGCTAGTTCCTCGCTATGCTATGAAGCCGTACACAACATCCATATCCGCATTGAGGCGAAACGACGCGACCCGATCTCTGCAAGGGGAAACAAACTCTAGTGCACACAAAGACAGGCATAGGTACACGCATAGCCATACGACATCGTATACACCCGATCTCCGTTTGCAGACGCCTTAGATGTCGTTGCCAATCTACCTCGTCTACCAAAACTCAAGCGGAGAGGAAATCCCAGGAGAATAGCACTTTTAAAGCCGAGATTGAATCACTTTTCATTCTCTTATCCAGCGTTATCACGGGTACGTACAGCAGATGCAAGAGTAGAGGTCAGATACCTATACAGCTCAAGAACAGAATGCTAAAGGAAATCTAGGCAAGCCTGAGACGAAAAGTACATTTGGCGTATTCGGAGTTTGATTTCTTCACAGGTATTCTATTGGTTGCGTAGGGCTCCGTTCATCTTCCTATATGCTAAAGCCAATTTAGTTTGCAAATTTATTTATACATAAATGCATTAATATATATAAGTAAACGTAAAACATTGCTTAAAATATTTGCTTAGCATAAACCCGCACTTGGTGATTTGTTGGTCGATAGCATGTGCCTTTCATGCTAATGCAGACGTTTTAAATGCTCCGTCCATGAGCTGTTCAACATCTAACCTAACCGACTCGATAACACAAGCTAAAAACGCAAAATATGAAACATTAGTAAACTTCCATGAAAATGACGCCTAATATCATTTTCAAGGTATCCAAAACAATACGTATGTATGTATACCAACACTGCATAGAAAACTCTTTGCTGCTGTATATTACCAGATGTATACTATGTCTTGAAAAAACTACCACACTGTGAAAGCTTTAAAAAGCTATTTGTTGATTTTGCTGTTGCCTTGCAATAAAAGCAAATTTTTTTATCCAAGCGGAACTTTTTTGCTTTTGTTTTTTTGAAACTCTGCGGCGTCCAGTGCAAGATGTTTCGTCGTCATCTTGTCAGCACCTTGTCAAAACGTACTAGCCTCGTTTTTCATTATATGTGATTATGTTATGCAAAAGATAAAGAAGCGCTCAATAGAAACCAGTTGGCACAGCGGATTCACATTAGTGGAATTTAGATCTGTATGCTTTCCTGCTTACTTTTGGGAATTCGTTCCGGCCTTCGCATGCTCTCTCGCTTTCACCAGCTCTTTCTCTATGTTAGTTACACTCTTTTGAGACTGTATGTTGTTCATCGCCTGAGGGTATGACGCCGTCAGGAGGGGAGATAATGAAATGGCCACCAATCCTCTCTGCTTATTTATGGGTCTGACGTTGCACCAATGAATTCGAAGAAACACATACGAATAAGGCAAAATCGTACCTATTTTCGGTAAGGAAAGCTGATAAGACAAACAGTCCAAATATCATACCGTTCCGCGGTTTCTCTGCTATTTTCTTTTAGTATTTCTCGTGCCGATGCATTTAGCCACTGCGGAGAAGAGTGGACATGTAGACGCAGCTTTTCTAATACCTAGCATGTATAATCTAAACAACACAAGCAATTAATGTAAGATCAGAAGGTAATAATTTGCATACAATTATGCTTTTCGATATTCTGCTGACTTATAAAAAAAATTGTTACAGCGCATTAGGGCGTATTTTTATATGCATCCGTGGGACAAAAGCTTGCATCAAAATAATTAAATATTGGATACTCTAGTGAAATGAAGTTCAGTAGATAGAGTACTATTCAGCTTAGTTAAGCTTATACTTTACAACAAATTCAGTACACGTGCACTTCGGAATTTCATTTTGGCTGCACACACCTAGAATATTATAATCACTGAAACGCTGGATATAAAACTGTCACATCCAAAAAAACCCACTTACCAGCTTTCGACAACACGGCACTATCAAGCAGATCTATCATCTTCGTTCAGTTTAACTAAGGCTCTCGAAACCTTCATTCAAAGCTTTTTGTTTACCACTACCGTTGTGTCCTTTCACCTTCGGTACAATTAAAGATTCACCCAGACCACGTTCATTCGGACGGCCTGAACGACGCCCTGATGTTACTTCGCCGCCGTCATCCCTCTGGAGCTGGAGCTGTTTTTCCCCATTTCTCCTGTGCACATCTTATCCACCGCTATGATTGCGAACTCTAGAATGGATCCCTAGGGCGAAGTAGACGGTGCCAATGAGGCTCCGACTGATAAGTGCAGCAACACGCTCCTTGTGTGTTGTCTTCGTCGTCACATGGCTATGCTCCTGTTATTGCAACCGTGGTAAAAAAAGGTAATGCTCTCTCTAACGTCGCAATTGTACACGCAGGTCAATTGGCCGCTGCATGTTATAGGGGTATTTAGTCTATTATTGATACAAGGCTTTTGTAGTCTTATCTAAATCCATGATCTAAATATTTAAACTCGTTGAGCCGCAAGATTCCAAGGTTTCTACCTAGTTCTATTTTTTTCGTTGTTCTCTTCTCCTTAAAAGCTCATTGTTGTCCGGCAGCAGTGAACGGTCTCATTCTTCCGTTAATTCTTTGGTCATGTGAGAAATGCTCAGTCACGTATGTTCTCATCTTGTGGACTTAGTACCTTGCAGAAGCAAAGCAAAGGAAAAATAAAAAAGTTAGGGGCTTACGGACATGAGGAATTAAAAAAATAAATATCCATGCAAATTAGTGGTACTTTAGGTCTCCTCCAACAATTCTCTCCGGCTGGCCAAAGAGCAAAGGGATGAAGACAAAGACGTTGGTATAGCCAGCGTCTTTCGAGACCACGTGCACCTAGCGAAGAAGCGGCTTCAACCAAAGTCCGATAAGAAGGAACAGGAACAACCAACTCGAGAGGAATAGCTCACCAATAGCGGTCAGCTGATTGATACAACGTGAGCACGGTTAAAGTCTGGATCGCACAGCTTCTCCTGCCGCACCCATAGAAACGATCCCTCGCTGTCTAGCCGTACACGTTAAACGCGCGGCCTCTTCGAGGACAGGCAAACACAGAGAATGAGGTAGGACTCAGAAACAGGCAGACCGCACACGAGAGTGGATTAAGGACACGACAAAAAAGAACGAAGAACGAAGTCGCTAAACTACAGAAGTAAAGTCCGCTTGAGTTGAAGTTAGCCCTCTTTTACTCGACGAGCCTCGGCCGCACTCTGTCGGGCCGGGGGATTTGTTCAGGCCCAAGAAGTGAACAGGACAGGAAAATCGTCCCAATTGTCTCGGGTGGCGGTTCGACCTAACTGAACTGAATGGGCCTGTATTGCAGACAATCCTGTTGCCTGAAATACAAAAGTGTGGTAGAATCTCGCGTCACGAACCTCCGGTAGTTTTTCTGTAAGAGATTTATCAAACAGTGGGACCTTGAGAAAAAATAAAACCATTCAAATGCTATTTTAATGAGCAGATTTTTAAATAAGGCCGTAACAGAAGAAAACAAAAGTGAAGGGCTATCTCGTTAAGTAATTGTGAAAAATATTTTTTAATTGGCATAAAGTACCGGAAATTAATCGATTGACTATCATGAGTTGTCCTCGTCAGTGTTCCTTCTTGGAATATATGCTGATTGATTGCTCATTTGAGTTAGGACATCATGTTGCTTTCTCAGCGCATAGCACCTTAGAAAGCAACAACTTCGCTGTAGTCTACACTGGAGCTCTTGTTTGGTAGCTAAAGGCTTATACATAAGTATTTCAGCTGTTATCTAGTACCAAAGACACCATCATACATTTAATTGAGCAACCATCATCAAAAAGTTTGCCAATTTCTAGGTTATTCAGCGCGGAAGAAAAATCAACTCGACTAACTATAAAAAGAAACTTCGTACAAATTTCGGGCGAAAAAGTAGCTTGATGGTCGATGCCATATATCATGCTAATCTAGGAAAACACCTAGTAAATTCGAGTTTGCATCGACGACTCCTTTAACTCCCAAAATTCGTATTATTTTGAAGACATCAATATGGTCGCTTTCGCCGCAACACTGCTAGTTAAGATGAGGCGAATTGATGTATAAGCTGTGTCTAAAAGAACAAAACGCGCAACGAACTTTAATTTAAACGTTCTCACAGCCTTTCACTTCACTTAGCCTACGTAGTTCCTATCAGAATACTATTAGATGAGTGGAGCATCATTATACCGTAAGGCACTCGTACACAATCTCACACGTTCAATGCGTCCTCATTTTACCATTTTCGAGCCCCCTAGGGCATCCATCGCTACGTTCGTAAAATAAACTCTTATCATTTCTCTCAGAGCTCCTCCGGCAGAATTCGGTCACCCTGTTGTCTAAACGGCCAGAGCCTTCGCGTCTCAGCACGTATCACGCATTTACGATCAGCGTCCTCCTGCCCACCCCACAGCATCATCTTATTCATCTTCTCACAAACAGCATCTTATTCTTCCATCGTCGTCACGATTTCATATTGCTTTAGTCTCCTTATTTCATATCTTTTCGCCTACTCTTCCTTAGCACAGCTGTTTGAAAGCAAACGAGAAAACCTCCACGGAAATGACCAACTAGGTTGATAGATTTCACACGTTCGGATCCAATAGACACGACTATGCACACTGGAAAGGCGGCCACCGTACAACCCCACAAATGCCACCATTAGCTAAGCCCCTGTGTCCCAAAAGCGTGACCTTTTGACGCATTGAGTCACATGTCTCGCCCTGCCTAGGTAAGAATTATGGCAGATTAGGGAACGAAGCAAACGCTCCGGGAGCAGTTCGTATGAAGACTCGGGGCACTGAATCATAGAGGCACTGTGTAGGAATGAAGGCACCACCAAAGAATTAAGGCTGCATGCATTTAAAAGTTAAAGTTCGAGGTTAAAACAACTAGAATATATATATATATATATATATATATATATAACCAGACATGGGGAAAGTTATTAACGCCTTCGTATGAGCTAATAGAGAGAGGCCCACGAGAAATCAACTGTGCCATTTTGCAAGAATGTTTCCACAGAAACTTGACTTCTCTTGTTACGGGCAAGCCCTCTAAAAAAATTTACGTATATGTCTTGCACAGAAATCTTGTGTACACTTTAAAGGGCAAAAAATGAATAATACTTCAGTGTCTTACCACGCGTTCTAATGCTGCGGAATGTAAACGCGCATAGTGAACATTTTCTTAAATTTAAGCACTGCTTCTTTTTTAAATCTAGTAGAGGATACTTCAGTGTATTCTACTGACCTCTTGGACGTTTTCTCAAAACAAAATATTTTTCTCGGTTATTAAAAAACGAACCAGATGCTTACGAACAGAAAGCTTAAACTTCTTGAGCATCTGATAAGCAAGCATTTTACAATAAATTAACTGCTTTTGTTCTTATTTAGATAGGGTAATTCACATGCGTCACGTGACTAAAACGATGACTCACTGTATAGGCGTAGGCCAACAGCGCAAAAATGAGGGAACGCCTTGTGTTTTGTCTCTGGGCGTTTAGCTAAAATAACAAAAAAGCACAGAGACTGGAAGAAGAACCGGGCGCAAAGATGAGAATTTGGCCCACCCGCTTCTTAGTATCTACGTGACCTTACGAGCTTCAGAGCCGTATATCAAATTAAGGCTCCCCTTGTTCATTCAAGCAGGGAAACTGTACGAGAAAAAAACGTTGTCTTGATGTCGATTAGACTTAATCACCTTTTGACCCGTTGATAACGTATAATATAAACGTATATTGAGAAATTCTGTTTTTAAGGATTTGTTATACGGATCATATTGATAGCATTTCGATCTAGTTGCGCACCCACTAATTGCCATGTACAACACCACATTTAAAGATAACAATTGGTACTGTGATATGCAATTCCAGCTAATTCAATTTTATTTCTCTCTCATGCTACTCCGCAAGAGTGAAGGGCCATCGTCGACATTGTTAAATCTTTCTCTCATTCAATTACACATATAATTTAGTTTTCATTCAATTCAGCACCAATTTTTCCAAGACATAGATTTGTCACTTATCAATGAACTTGTTTGGCTGCTTCCCCGGCAATTAATTGAGTGAAGCCACGTCAATCACCTCGTGCTACTACTTTACTCTTTCTGCCACGTAGATCTATTCATCCCTTATCCACTCACTATTGCTTTCAACTCAAGCACGCTTCCACTCATTCTCCGCTAGCATTCAGCGTGAAGTTCCATAGAAAAAACCGGCATTTAGAACAGGTCTGTCTGCTATTTCAGACCGTTAATTTAACCGCCCCAACCATAGCATAAACGGTATGTAGATCGACATAAATGATTTCACATGTCAATGGACGAGATTTGAGCACGCGCCATTTGTGTCTGAAATGCTCTTTGCCGCCTTTCACTCCTTTACGCCACAAATAAAATACATAGGGGTCACTTCACGTATGCACCCCTCAAGCACCTTCAATATGTTCCCCACAAGGAAAAGCAGACGACTATTGACCATGTTCCTATGCTTTACCGTTTTAAAATAGTCCTCTTTAAATGGTAGATGGACCCAACTAATCCCAATAAAGTGAGTGTCCCGGTTCGAACCAGCCCTGTGCCCAACCATTGGAACCCCTTTCTCTCCTCAACGAAGACCTGGTCCGGCCTCATCGGAGGGTTATGTGCTTTACTGTTCCATTCATCCAATGTTGCCTTATCCTGATTGCCTAGTGGACCAATCCCCTTCTTACCCTGTAAAACCCTATTTCGCCAGCCAACCCTCACAATCTGCCTATGGAGTAACGCATACCCTGTTTCAGGTGGCGACCGGTCTTGGCCCCCTTTAAGAGCAAAAGAGAATCGGGACTACCGTGCTCTGAGGTCAAGGCATAGATGAAGAAGGCTGATGGAAGTACGATGCGCGTAGGCCCACCAGGGAAAAGTTGCCCGTTACATCGCACCTCTTTCTGTAGCACCGCTCTCTTAAAAAGGTAAAATCAGTCGGACCCTCACACCTAGACCCGTCACACCCTAATACGTTAACAGCTACAGGGAAAGGATGTCTTCCCCCACGCGCCTGCCGACACTCTTGGGATGACGAAGCTTATCTAGTGTAGCACTAGCAGCCAACATCAGAGGTAAAAGCAGGAGCGGAATGACTCGGGCCTGTCAAGGCGAATTGGGATACTAGTGGTAGATGCAGTGATAGCTATGGTAGTGCAGGGGTTTTCGGTCTTTATAATAGACGCGGTAGAGACCACCAGGGGTTTCTCATTCCTCCAATTCGACTATACCCATAGACAGTAGTTCTCGAGTTGTCACTGCACTATAGCATCAAGATAGAAACGGCGGAGGCTGTAGAGCCTGTTACAGAGGCCCAAATTCCCCGAGCTTAACGTTTTACCTTCACCAGTTGTTAACTCGGCAAAGTTCCTTGATTCATTTTTTATTTTTCTGCCTAATTTCCTAATATTGGACTGGTAATATTCATCGACATTACCGCAAAATTCAATAGAACCAACAACGCTACCATGATTAGCAGATGACCTTACGGACTTGACGTATAACGATAACACTATTTCCATAATAGACCTTTACGCAAGCGGAAAGCTTGTTCGAATCGACCCAAGGAGAAAGACCTAAAAGTATCAATCGATGAGCCAAATAACGCTTATTCTTTCTTATGAGCTACCGATCAATACGACCATCGTCGAATTTTGGCTTAACAAAGCAAGGTAGCAATTCCGTTTTATAGACAAAGAAACACAATTTAAAGCGACTACCGCAGTACATTAAAGAATAGCCGCCACAACTTTCAACTCTAGAATGCAGAGTAATAACAGAATTGGCATGCTTACGTGTAAATATTAACAGTCGACATTAGCCTCGGCTTATTAAAACGCATCGACATATGCAGCATTACTAAATGTCAGACTCAATATGCTCATGACCAGCTACTGTTGTGTGAAACTATCTAACTATAATGCTACAATATGTTAACCTTATCTCTCAATTTTACGTACGCGTCGCCTAGCTTGCTAGGGAAAACCCTAAAGCCATACTTTTAGACCTTTTTCAGGGTCGCATACAGCAGATTCTGCCCGGTACCTACAACCTAGCCGATATCGATATATAATCCGATCTGAATTCGCTTCTAGAGCCAACTAAGTAGCTCTAATTATATACTTCATAGGATGTATGCGCTTTTTACCCCACGGCCGACCAACGACAATTCAAAATTTTCTCTTGGGCAGGATGCAGAGGTCCTCGATCAAACATCCGTTATCTTGTATCCTAGTGTTCCTGGCTTCCGACGACTGTCGAGTACCAATACAACCACTGGCGGGCGCCATGCAGACTGGCGTTGTGCCTAGCTCTACAAAGTTAGTGCCCTATTCTTATCGTTATCCACCCCACGTCCATACACTAGCCTCATACGCCTTCTGCACCCATGCGACGGAAGGACGCGAGAGATGTGGCCTGAACTAAGTGGAAATCGATATTTAATTTTGAGCTACCCACCAATATCGCTACTGCCGCCACCGCATACGCGCATACATATCAAGCGACCGCTCGTAAGCGGTAGAGTTGGCTCTTGGCTCAACCCCAGCGCCACAGAGCAGCCCTTCGTGTCCCGCGGGACTCCACTACCAGCATTAGCAAACAAAATGCGGGACGCAGGATGACGATAATTTTACGAAAAAATCGTACGGGTCAATTTAAGCCCCAAAGCAAGCAACGCACGGTACAGAATGTTGGACAGAACAGCCAACGAGGTCAGGTAAAGCGGGAAGCCTCGTACATATCAAAAAACCACACACTTCTGATGGTGAACGTTTAGTTACTAACAGCGTTAACGCTCAATATGGATCAATGATGGCCTTGGAAGCCCAAGTTAAAATGCTTTTGTTATAGGCATGCACATAAACCGCTAAACGTGAGTGGCGTTGTTGGCACTAAGCTTAGATTTTATGGCCGATAGACTCAAGACGTTGAAAAGCGCACGCGGCACGTGGTCAAACTACCGTAGAACGAGCAATTTGAGACAAGAAAGATGCTGACAAGATGCTGCAGTAGGACGCAGTGGACGGGTTTAGGAATAAATTTTCGGTCAGGAGCCAGTCAACTGCCAAGTAATTTGTATAAAGAAACGACTTCTTCCTCAAGAACATTTAACATGGCATTAAGAGGAGACGAAGGCCGTTTTTGCGCAGAACTCTTTAAACAAATTTGGAAGAATCTTCGAATATTTCTATCGAAGTGGAAAGGGCAGCAGGAAGTCTACGTGCCACAATCCAAATGGAGAACGCCACTCACATTGAAACTGTGCGTGTCTAATACATAGCTACTAGAAACAGCTTTCATCATAGCAGTCGCTTGGTAATAATTTTGTTCTCTCGTTGTTCTCTTAACAGATTATGTAAATGACGCTACATGTAACATAAAAACATGTTGATTTTTTCTTTCTTATAATAGCATTTAATATTTCGTAGGAAATTCTATGATGCTGTATCGAATATGGTTGTGGAAAGTATACGAAGGGTTGCATTTCAGCCTAGCGATTAATATGTTCAATCCATCGCGAATAAAAATAATTAATTTTGACTCAGTTGTGCATCGATAGAAGTGATAGTAATGCTTACATAAGGATTCCTTTTTTGGTAGATAGTTTACGTTATGTTAGTTACCACTTGATAATATGCATTTTAAATTACGGTATGAGTCTATTTCAAAGGCACCGCTATATTTGTAAACATATTTGCTACGGCATTTCTGTTTAGACGATTGAATTGGGAATAATAATGTAAACTGATTTATAATACTAATTAGTGATACAATTCGTCAAGCGGTTTTAGTTTTAAACTGAAAGTTCAGTAGGTAAACAACGATTTAATTGACGATTAGAAATTCGACGAATATAGAGTGATTGAATTACCTTCCAGGTGGATGTCAGGCTGGAGAAAAACCTCAAAGCACGTTTTCTTTAGTCTAAATCTTTAGTCTAAAATCTTTATATATTTTACTGCGTTCTATGAGAGCTAAATGATTGATATCGAGCAAATGTCTGTTGACATTAGGCACAATTGGACATTACCTAAACGTCACCAGGCAACTACGTAACTAATTTCTTATTCTTACAGACGTTTCAAAACTATGAGCCATAACGGCAGTAACCATTTCCATTTCATCGCATTTGTCGTCCAAGGTAATTTGCAAGGAATAAATGAGGCTATGTCAAATGTTCTCATTAACGAACGTGCCGACACTATGAGTTAATTTAGGTGTACGGTTCCAAGACTGCTATCTGCTTCTACTTTTTTGTTGTTCTGTTTCTCCATAAAAGCCCATTGTTGCTCGGCAGCAGTGAACGGTGTCATCCTTCTGTTATTTCTTTGGTCATCTGGGAAATGCTTGATTACGTATGTTCTTATATTGTGGATTTGGTCCCTTGCAGAAACAAAGCAAAGGAGTAATCAAAGAGTTAGGAACTTATGGACATGACGAATTAAAAAAAAGAAGTATTCATGCAAATTAGTGGTACTTTAGATCTCCCCAACGGTTCTCTCCGGCTAGCCAAAGAGCAAAGGGATGAAGCTAAAGACGTTGCTATAGCTTGCGTCCCTCGAGACCACGGGCACCTAACGAAGAAGCGGCTTCAACCAGGGTCCGATGAGAAGGAACAGGAAAAACCAACTCGAGAGGAATAGCGCACTAATGGCGGCCAGCTGACTGATGCCACGAGAGCGCAGCAATCTAGACTGCAGAGTCTCTCCTGCCGCATCCCCAAAAGCGATCTCTCGCTGCTTTGCCGTACACGTCAAACGCGCGACCTCTTTGAGGGCAAGCAAACATAGAGAATGAGGTAGGACTCAGAAACAGGCAAAGCGCACATGAGAGTGGATTAAGGACATGGTGAAAAAAGAGCAAAGTCGCTGGACTACAAAAGTGAGGCCCGCCTTGGTAGAGGTTGGCTCTCTTTTACTCGACGAGCCTCGGCCGCACTCTGTCGGCCCGAGGATTTGCTCACGCCTAAGAAATGAACAGGATAGGAAAATCGTCCCAGTTGTCTCGATTGGCGGTTCGACCTAACTGAACTGAACGGGCCTGTATTGCAGATAATTTTGTTACTTGAAATACAAAAGTGTGGTAAAATCTCGAGTCACGAATCTCAAGTAGTTCTCTTGTAGGGACTTAACAAACATTGGGACCTTGAGAAAGAATAAAACCAGTTTAATGCTATTTTAATAAGCAGATTTTTAAATAAAGCCATAAAGGAAGAAAACAAGAGTGAAAAGCCATGTCGTTAACTAATTGTGAAAAATATTCTTTGATTGGCATAAAATACCGTAAATAAATCGATTATTTTTCTATCGTCATCGGAACCTGGTATAAGCGCTATTACTAAATCAGAAAAAAAGTTTTAGTAAGTTGTTTAAGTTTGAACGATTATTGAAGATTTTAACAATCAATACACCTGCAAAAATATTTTAAACCCTATGGCCTGTAAAAGCTATTTAGTGTCAACATACGTCCCGAAAATGTATATGAGATTGATAACCTAGAGTAGGCCAATCATTTGGAGAATTAAATACAATATACAGACAACGAAAGTTAGAGACGTACTGCGCATATTGACAAAATTAGAAACGCCGGGAAGACAGAATGATGTGGTAATTTACATAAACAATGAAAATATCATCGCTCTTATCATATTTGAAAAAAAGCAATTATGATCTTCTCTAAAAGTATGTCTGTAAACGTTTATACATATTATACGTGTTACGGACTCGCAACTCGCTACCGACGATTATCCAGTATTCACTACCAGATAGTTAAACACGCAGACAGATGATCGACACAATGACCAATATCCGCTTTACACTTCTCTGTCTGTAGAGTTACGTAGCTGCCGACTCATTAGCCAGTGCAGCTGAATACTCAAGAAAACAAGAAAAATTTTGGTCTACGTTGATATGTAATATTTAGCGCCACTCGAATTCGGCACGTCGAGGGCCACATATTGAGTCCGCTTCGGTATATGGCGAAGGAAGGAAATGTTCTATATACATAAATATTCTTTCCTCCAAGCACCCGTCTCCTCTACACCAGCTGCCTGCTTGTCCCCTACACAGATTGGAATACTGAGAGAGGGGGAAATTACGTAACCGGACCGATACGAGCTACGGTACGGTTCCCCGTTATGTACAGAGACAAATACAATGCCACGTCGAGAATGACTACCTTTCGAATGCAAACAGAAGGGTTCAGTGTAATACTAAGAAGAATAAAGCAAGCAGCGTTACATAACACAGTTCGACTATACGTTTTTGAATTAATATACGTTTATTCAGGGATCGATCTATATATATATATATATATATATATATCATTCTGTTTTATAAAGATATTTTTAAAAAGGGCCAATGTACACATACATTTATTTGTTCATTTTAATATTTTAATATTTAACATTTTAATATTATGCTTAAGTTCCAACATTACGAACTGTTATACACTTAACACTTTTAGATGGGCATAAAGTGTGCAAATACGACACAAAGCTTGGGCATTATACGCAATGTTCATAGGTTATAACCGCACAAGTATGCAGATTATTAGAACAACTACGTACCGCTGTGCGTACGTTAACTTGCGTATAGTGGTAACAATGACGCAATAATGGTTAGCTATGAGTGAAAATCTAGCCGAATATTAAACGGTTTAGGATTCATCGAGAACAGCAAGTGAATTTCAAGGCCATAAATTTACTCGCGAGGCCGTTGGCGGTATGGTCGACTCTGTAACTGGAAATGAGTTCGGAGCTGAAGTGCGCTTAGCGTTCACTATGATGACTGCATCCGTTCATTCGACCGCCCGAGGTGCAGCCGAAAGCCAAAGCCAGCCTTTATGGGGTCATGGACTAGCTCTTATACAGCACGCTCAAAAATAGATACCCACATAGATTTCACGTTTTGTAAATATTTGAGACTGTTGTGCCTTTGTAGCGCATTAACCGATTCTGATAAGGCTCTAAATATGACATGCTATTAATAACTTAAATCTAGTGATTCCATTGATGCCTTACCTAATAATTTGATACACATTATAATAATATAAAATAATTAATAAGTTTTGCAGCCTGTGACTAGCCGAAGAATGAACGGATGAGATTCACGTATGCGAAATCTCTGGGTAGTCGAGAAACTACTGCGTTAAAGAGATATTCATCTTTGTAGAAGTTTTGATTAACGTCTTTTACCGCATCTAGTTGCCATTAAAGTCGTCAGCGCGTTGAGGGCCATATTAGGTAGTGTCAAATCCTCTATCCGTTGAAATATGAGATTCAAACACCTTCTAGTACTCCCTGTTCGTTTAAGACAATAAATTTTACCTTAAGAATGAATATTGTATTTAATTTTATTATGCACCGTGGCATACTTACGGATATTTGCAACTGTGCCCATACAGCCGAAAAATTAATTACCATGTTTAATTATTATTATTATTATTATTATTATTATTATTATTATTATTAACTTCAGCAGTGGCAGCTCTTAGCGACGAATGTTTTGAGTGGTAAGATATGATACGGTAGAGTATCTGTAGCCCAGCCAAATACCACAAGTATGAATTTACGGAAAAAAAATTCAATATTAGGTCTTATTATCGTTTACAACAAACAGGGTTCAGCGGGTTTATTTCGTCTTAAACCTCCTGTGGTACACAATCCAGTCTGCAGTGTTTGTATAGATATACCGGCTATTTATTAGAATAAAAGGCCCTTTCGTAAGTGCATGTGTGTCAATTCCTGACACTTACTTACCTTTGACACGGAGATTGGCCTGTCCTGGAGCCGGCGATTGCACCAGAAGAAGCAGCTGTAACAACAGCAGCGGTCCTGGCAGATGAACCAGCTGCTGGATTGTCATTTGTGTTATCCACATACTAACGATCTTTACGGGATCGCCGGTGCTCAGACGCGCTCACAGCGGCTCTTGCACCCACATTCGAATTATCCTTCCACCGCGCCGTTTTTTTTGTCTTCTCCACCTTTGAGTCTACCTTTGAACTTTTACCTAACACCGATTATTGCTGGCGCGTCTTCGGTTAGTACTTGCGTCGATACCATCATCGTATTCCATACTGATTTTGAACAGGACCTGTATACGTATAACTGTGTAATGGGTACGAAGAACACTCTACGAATATATATATTTTTTAAAGCTGACCATCACCAAACATTTAACGTCCACGGTAGCAGTTGTTGCATTACTTCAAAGCTGACCATCAGCCAACATTTAACGTCCACGGTAGCAGTTTTTGCATTACTTCGTAAGACGGATCTGATTTATAAACTAAATGTGCACCGGCGGGGATCGAACCCGTGCACCTACGTGTCTCCTCCAGTCGCAAGGCGCATACCAATCCACCAAGCCACCGAGCTCGACACTCTACGAATATCCAGAGCACCGCAACCAACCCTGCCCGCCGCAGTTAGTTGCCACCGCCTGTTTCTCGTTAATGCTAGATAGTAAAACAGGTATCCTTAATGTTGCACAAAATAAACGATTATCCGGAATCCTTATGATTTACATTTGAATATGTTGCTTTCGATCATTAGAAAAAACACCCTGCCACAGCGTACACACAAACACACTATAGATTTGTAACGGCGCCACTCACTTATTATCCAGTCAGCCGTTCAATACGTTCTTACTGATGATACGGTTTTAAACAAACAAATTAAGGAATACGACAAACACGCGAATCCAAATACACTTATGAACACACACCACATACAAAGTCACCATATGTCTTTCACGATGAAGGATTTAAGTAAAAACAAGTAGGTTCTCTATTTACGCATGTCTGTATTTTTCAGTTTACGTCAAAAGAAGGCGATGAATATAACGGTCTCGCGATTCTAACCTGATACCACGTGAAGCTCTAACATTGTAAACAATATGATCTTTTAATAGTGCTATTGTAGCGGCTAAATTTGGGTAAGATTTGGTTGTTTGGCCAGCATTGATGACGCCAAATTCTTACAGCTAACTCAACAAAGCTCTCAAATACAAAAAGCCGTCTGACAGAGAAATCATGCCATCGTGGCGCAAGTCGTTGCCGTAAATGAGACTAGCGAATGAGACTACGTTGCCAGGGGCAAAAGTCAGTTGCCGCACAAGGTTGGCGCG